>CAOKZL010002105.1:0-240599 GCA_948472985.1 Iguana delicatissima
AAAATAGCCGATCCCCTTGTTGCCTCTTCCACCTTCTGGACCATGAAATCGTCTGCAAGGCCACCAAGGAACCTGTTGGGCCTTGCGGTCTTTGCAGAATTTGACTGCCAACAAATACCAGGATAATTGAAATCTCCCATCAACACGGCATCTCCCCTTTTTGAATGTGTGGTCATCTGCTCCAGGAAGGCCTCATCCAAGTCCTCAGGCTGGCCCGGAGGCCTGTAGAAAACCCCCACAGTCACATCCCTATTGTTTCTGGCTCCCTTAATTCTCATCCAGATGCTTTCGACTTGGCTTCCCAGATTTAAGTCCTTGTCAGCGTGGGCTGAGGTCAAGCAGGGGCCGGGCCAGAGGCGGCCACCAGCAGCGTCCCAAACAGTCCCACAGGGGCGCTGCAGCCAGCAAGGGGCCTTGAACTGAGGTTTGCCTTAACAGCAGGCGTCAACGGAAAAAACAACGGGTTGCCTCACCCCGAACACAAAATGGTTACTGCACCTTTAACGCAGGGTAGGGTCTTGGTAGAGCCGGGCAGCGGAATGCAGACACGGGCTGGACTGGAACAAGGCACGGGCGACAGACGCATGGGAAGCCGACGGTTGTTGTTCTGTGCCTTCCCCAGCCCCGCGCCTGCCTAAAAAGGCCTGCGGGCTGGGCCGCGGCCAATCCGCACCGAGTACGTGGCTGGGCTCGCAGCTGTGCTACAGCTGGGAGCTCCCTGCCCCCAGGTGTTTCTCCTGCAGCCGCCGGGAGCGGCGGCTGGCCTCCTTGAGCTGCCGCCGCCGCCAGAAAGTCGGTGGCAGCGCGGCGGCCTCAGCCTCTTCCGAGGCAGCCTCGCGAGTAGGCGGTGCCCCGGGTTCGGACCCGGGGCCCACCTCCTCCCGCAGGTCCTCGTCCGCCACGCCCCGCAGCCCAGGAGCCGGGCCAGCGGCCTCTGCAGCACTGGGACAATCCTCGTTGTCGTCGGGGAGACCCTCGCCGGGATCGGCATCCGCCACAGCGTCCCGGCGATCCCCCCCGGCGGTAGAGCCCTCCGCAGCAGCCGTGCAGCCCGCGTCGTCGGCTGCGACCTCCGACGGGCCCGGGCCCGCCTCCTCCTCCTCCTCGGTAACGGCGGCAGCGGCCTCCGCGGCGCCCGCCAGCGCGGTAACGCCCAAGGCCCTGACATCACTCCCCTCCCCAGGGGCGCCCCCCCACCTCGCGGGGGATGAGGCTTCGCCAGGTAGCGGCGATGGAAGGCCTGCACCAACCACGGCGCATGGACGTCTGTTGCGTCCTCCCAGGAGCGCTCCTCCGGACCATACCCTCGCCAGTCTACCAAGTACTGTAGGCGGCCGTGCCGCCGGCGGAGTTGAGGATCCCAGCCACCTCGGACTCCTCCTCACCGCCGACGAGCTCTGGAGCCGGCGGGACTCTGGGGCCGGTGTCCGGTCACACCCCCGTGGCTGGCAGGAGCAGCGACACGTGAAATACTGGGTGGATCCACAGGTTGCGCGGGAGTTGGAGCCGGAAGGCCACGGGGTTTACCTGGGCCCGGATGGCAAAAGGGCCTATGTACCGGGCATCCAGTTTGTGGCTAGGGCGCCCAGGCGGGAGGAAGCGCGTGGAGAGCCAGACACGGTCCCTGACCCGCAGAGGCGGCCCTGGCTGCCGGTGCCGGGTCTGCTCCCCACTTGTACGCCTCCTTAGCAAGCTCCAGCTGCTCCCACAGTAGCTCCTGGATTGCCCGCAACTCCTGGAGCCATTGGTCCGCGGCGGGCACCGCGGAAGGCGCCCCGACTGGCAGGAACCACCGCGGGTGGAAACCGTAGTTGGCCAGGAACGGGGACTGCTGGGTGGAGGCGTGGACGGCGTTGTTGTACGCAAACTCAGCCACGGGCAGGAGGTTGACCCAGTCGTCCTGCTGGTAGCAGCTGTAACACCGCAGGTACTGCTCCAGCGTGGCGTTGGTGCGCTCGGTCTGGCCGTCGGTCTGCGGGTGGTGGGCCGATGACAACCGGGGTTCGATGTACAGCTGCCGCAACAGACACTGCCAGAACCGGGCGGTGAACTGCGCCCCTCGATCGGTCACGATCCCCTCGGGGAGGCCGTGCAGCCGGAAGACGTGCTCCAGGACGAGGCGTGCCGTCTCCTTCGCGGAAGGTAGTGCCAGACACGGAACGAAGTACGCCATCTTCGTAAGGAGGTCCACCACCACCAGTATGACAGTGTGGCCCTTGGACGGAGGGAGCTCGGTGATGAAGTCCATGGAGATGGTCCGCCAGGGTCCTGCGGGGGTCCGCAGCGGCTGGAGCAGCCTCGAGGGCCTCTCCGTCGGGTCCTTGGTGCGGCGGCACACGGGACAGGAGTGGACGTAACGGTCGACGTCCCCGCGCACCCTGGGCCACCAGAACTCCTGGGCCACGAGGTGCAGTGTCTTGTACAGGCCAAAGCGCCCCGGGGGCCTTCCGTCATGGCAGAGGCGTAGCACTTCCTCACGACAGGGGCCAGGGGGCACGAAGAGCCGGTCGCGGTGGTAGAGCAGCCCCCCGCTCCAACCACGGGGAGGCGGCGTCCCCCAGGCGCAGGGTCTCCTGGGGTGGCTTCCGGGCCTGGGCCTCCCGGATCCGTTCCGCCAGGGTCGTCACGTCCACGGTCGCCGCGAAGTTCTCAGGGCGCAGGATGGCCAAGCGGCTCTCTGGCTCTGGGGCGGCGGCGTACTCGGGCTTTCGGGACAGGGCGTCCGCGCGCCGGTTGCGGGCCTCAGGCACGTACTGCAGCTGGAAGTGGAGCCGGGAGAAGAACTGGGCCCACCGCATCTGCCGCGGCGTCAGTTTCCGGGCGGTCTGCAGGTACTCCAGGTTGCGGTGGTCGGTCCGCACCTGTACCGGGTGCAACGCGCCTTCCAGGAGGTGCCGCCAAGCCTCGAATGCCGCCTTGACCGCCAGGAGCTCCTTCTCCCAGATGGTGTAGTTCCGCTCAGGAGGGGTCAGCTGCCGAGAGTGGTAGGCACACGGCCGGAGCTCCTCTTCCAGACCCGAGTTCTGCAGCGGGACCGCCCTGACCGCGACGTCCGAGGCGTCGGTTTCCAGGACGAATGGCCGCCTGGGGTCGGGATGCTGCAGGATGGGCTTCGTGGTGAAGCGGGTCTTCAGCCGGTCGAACGCCTGCTGGGCCTCGGAGGTCCACTGGAACGGCACCTTGCCGCGGAGCACTTAGGTGATGGGGCGGCCAACGACGCGTAGTCAGCAATGAACTTCCGGTAGAACCCCAGAAACCGCTGCACATCCTTGCGGCTCCTCGGGGCCTGCCAGGACACAATGGCCTCCACCTTTGCCGGATCCATCTCCACTCCCCGATGAGACACGCAGTAGCCCAAGAAGTCGACTTCTGCGAGATCGAAAGCACACTTCTCGAGCTTGGCGGCAACGCCCGAGGCCCTGACAGTCCTGGATCTCTTCACAGTTGAAAGCATCCTTGACTTATAAGGCTACTCCTCTTCCTTTCTGGTCTATTTGGTTTGGTCTATTTCTGAAAAATAGGTTATATCCCCCTATTCCTACATTCCAGTCATGAGATTCATCCCACCAGGTTTCAATGATGCCTATTAAATCATATTTATTTTGTTGTTCTAAGAGTTGGAGTTCATCTTGCTTATTCCCCATGCTCTGTGCATTAGTGTAGAGACACTTCAGATGATGTGCCCTTTGTGGAAGTACTATACTAAAGTTACTTTCCCTCTCCCTGTTGGTCTCTAGTTCTACTTGGCCTGCCCTATCTACATCATTTGAGCTATTGTTTGCAGTACTCACTGAATCCTTGCCCAGAATATTACTGTCCCCCTCCCCAGTCAACCTCAGTTTAAAGACCTCCTGATCTGTTTTGCGAGACTGTTAGCAAAAATGTTCTGGTTGACGGTTGTAAGGTGCAGGCCATCCCTTACGAGAAGACCATCTTCCTGGTTTGGTGGGCTTGAGCATGCTCAGTACACTCACGAGGGGGAAGGATTCATGCCAAGCTATTCAGCTCTAGAAGTTTCCAAAATTAGCACAGGCATGACGACCCACTTGTGTGAGGGCAAAGATGACCACTCAAAGAACTGCAGTTACAGGTAAGCATGACCTCTTTGTAACCTTGGTGAAAAACAGATGCAACAAGTATTAGGCATATTAGGAACATGTCTTACAGATGTCACAGATCAGTATTGATCCAGTTGGCACCACCAGAGTGCAGCAAAAGGCAATGTCTCCTAAGGACTCTCAGCCTTGTGGCATGGCATTTTAGCATGTTCATAAAACAGAGTATGAGGGAATTTTTAAAATTTGTTCTAGTGTGAAAGATTCAAATGTGGAAACCTGCTTCACCAATCCTGCTTCCAAGCATCTTTGCAAGCCTTCCTGAACATCTAAAGAGTCAGAAAGTAAGGTATACAATTTTAAAAAAATAAACCTTAATGGGACATTAATTACACCTCTGAGCAGCATGCATCTATGTTATAAAGTTGTAAAAGGGACAGCACAACTTGACCACCAGGGGGTGGTGGTGTATGTTTGAATATATGTCTAAATGACTAAGTTCATAAAGAATACCACTGAAAATGCAAGTATTAGACATATAATGCAAGAAATAACCGTAAATCATATAATGCAGAAAATAACCATAAATCAGCAAAACATGGTATAACCCAAGAACAGCATTACATTTCCAACACTTTTTTTTTTTACAAAAAATGAAGATTATTTCATGAAATTTCCAGCAATTTCATCCAGTCCCCCAACATGTTTTATGTTGTCTTATTTTAACTAGAAACTAGTTGTTGTTGTTGTTGTGTGCCTTCAAGTCATTTCTGACTTATTGTGACCCTAAGGAGAACCTATTGCGGGTTTATCTGGGGCTAAGAATGTGCGGTGCACTCTGGCAGGTTTCCATGGCTGAGAGGAGAATCGAACTTTGGTCTCTGGGGTCGTAGTCCAACACTCAAACCACTACACCACACTGGCTCTACTACTAACTCCTAATCATTTTACTAAACTGAAAACTAGGGTGCAAAGGTTCTAAATGTAAATAAATAGTATGTTTATGCATTTAAAATCTAAAGCAATTAAATGGGTTGAAACATAGAAGTCATGCATCAATAGCAGATGAATTCTACCAGATTAATCAATTCACAACATAAAACATCATTAAAAATGATAAAATACCAGTTGTTTTAGGAACTGTAAACCTTCCATGATAATATGCCCAACTTCCTGGACTTAGATCTTGGCCCAGATCTTCATAACAAATCAAACTATTTGTTCATTTAATGCAGTATTGTCTAGTTTGACTATCTCAGAAAGAAGTCATGCATACCATCTGTGACAGAATCTTAAAATAAAGGAAAAAAATGCAACACCAGAGTGCCAAGGAATGTACTTGGTACTTTTTATATGCAAAGCAAAAGTTCTACCAAAAAAAATTCTTCCCATCCCTGAGTGTCAAATTCCCAATCTTAGCAATTTCGGTTATTCTTATTTCTACAACAATTTGGTGCTGTAACTCCTGTGTTTATTATGTGTCCTGTGGCACACAGATATATTATAGCATGAGTTTGCATAGACAGTACCCACTTTAGATAGCATTTCATACGTTTGACAAAGTTTCAAGTATTTATATGATATTCCTGCTTGGGTGGCATTATGGACATGGCAAACAGGTAAAATAAGGTATCTTCTGTATATAATTTCCCCTCTTACCTCTGAGTTTACAAATCTGCCCCTAACCCCACCAAGAGTTCTCTCTCTCTCTCTCCCCTCCCTCTCTCTGAAATTCTGGATAACACTTCTATTTTTGCTTTTACTGCAACAGACAACTAATTTGGTAAAACTACCCCTTTGGGAAACTGTATTTATTACATGGTTTTAGTTCTTCATTTAATCTTGCTTGTTTTGCATTGTTCTTTGTGTTGGCTCTTTATCAATGCACATTTCACATTTTTGTTAGATTTGATCGTATTATTTTGTTTTTGGAGGGATAAACCTGTAGAATTTATTAATAAGAAATTCATTAAATGCAAGCAGTAAAATAAGCTTTAGTATTACTTCTCAAATGCTAGGTATAAACTCTAAAGTGTGATGGAAGTAGTTTTGAGACACATCACTATATCCCACAGCATTTATTTTCAGGGATCAAAGCACTTCCTCCAGAAGCAACAAAGAGTTTTGTGACATCTTAAAGACTAACAAGCTTCATTTGGTAAATACATTAGTGGACTCCATTCTACTATGAAGACTTCATTGGTTTTCCTGCAACAAATTACCAGAGCTATTGCCATCCCATCTTCCACCAGAATGTTTGTTCTCCATTCACAGTCATAGTTACAATAATCATAACAATAATAGACACCTCAGTACTGGGTGTACAAAAATAATCTTCAATTTTAAGTAGCCTGGATTTCCCATCAAGTACTAAAAGATTAAATATATGGCCCAAGTCCATGTTGAGATCATGGGTATAATCCTGAATGGCACTCCTGCTACAGCCTTTAAGAGACAAATTAGAATACACATAAAATTTCTACTCAAAAGAAATAAATTCCTATCCCAGATATGATAGCACAATAGCTCTAACTGTTGCACACACAAAAAGTTACATGGAGTCTAGAAAACTGAGATGACTTTTTGATCAGTTCTGTCAGTTAGAAAGTAGGTTTACAGTTTGTCTTGGATGCCTTGTTATAGTTTCACATCTGGCAAAAATAACAATAAATCTTTGCTATGCTTTGAGTGCAAAAGGCAAACAAAACAGAACTCTGCATTATGTAAGAGCACATGGAAACACTTAAGTAAACGCATGACAAAGTATAAAAGTCTGGAAGGGCCTAACTCCTGCAACTTTTAGCTCACCAAGTGAAGGTAGGCAAACAGAGAAGATGTTGGTGAGAAAACAAGGTCTGAAACTTCCAGAATGAGCACTAGTTAATTTCAAATTGTATATCTTTTACTATTACTTTCCTTGGCAGAGTAACTGTATCTGATTCAGTCCAACTTGCTCTGGTCAATTGCTCTGGTCAAATCTAAAAAGATAGCAGCCATATCCATTCTAGTGATATTTCTGCATGTTGAAAGAACTAGAAATTAGAAAGCATCAAATGGGATCCACAGAAATATCTCAAGATGCTGCCTTACCCAGTAAATAGTCTGAGACTTCCTGGTCCAGAAATCTCAAGTTTGATTCAAAATATCCCACTAAAGAAGGCCTTAAGAGTACACACAGGCAAAAATATGTCAGGCTTTTTTACAAATAAAGCTACCGTATTGTGAAATGTCCGCAGTTTCTTTTGTAGACTTCTGTGTATTAATCAGGAAGCACGAGAATTAACATAGCTGTAACCAGAAGACCATGGAGACCTGAAGCATAGTTCTGAAGGTTGTGTGAGTTGAGGTTAACATGGTGGTATTCTATGCAGTTTCTGGAAAACAATCAACCTGTCTGTCACTATAAATGGCAGTTCAGTTCCATCATGTTGTAGTACTTCATAAACTTTAGGATCTAAAAGATTAATAAATGAAAGATATATTAATCAATGAAACAAGACAGCACTAAACTACAACATATCAGTAGTATTAAAACCCAAGCACAGACATTAATAAGACCTAAAGGCTTGGGGAAATAGCCAGAACTTACTGTTTGAACATTACAGTCCTCCCTCCACATTTTTGGATTTAATCTTTGTGAATCTGATTATTCACAAGGCATGCACATGACTTCCCTCCACATTGTCCTTTTCCCATTCCCTTGCCTTTTGCCAGATGCACAGGGAGGGAGGCAAGTACACCGGAACAAAGGGCAAGGGAAAGGTGGGGAGACATGTGCATGTCTACTTCCTTCCCTCCAGAGCTCCCTCTTTCCATTCCCTTGCCTCTGGCTCCAGTGCTGAGAACTCACCCCATGGCAATAGGCCAGGGAATGGAGGGGGAACACACGCACATGCCTTCCTTCTGCCCTCCAGAGCTCTCTCCTCGCATGCTTTTGCTTTTGGTTCAGTGCTGAGAATTCTCACCAAGGCAAAAGGCAAAGGAATGGCATGTGCACACCTTCCTTTTCCCCTCCAGAGCAACTCTCTCCTATTCCCTTGCCTTTGGCCGTGGCACTGTGAAGGAAAGCTCAACGGGGGGAGGAGCCCAGAAGAGAACAGGAGGGGGATTGCAGGGAGGAGCTATTCATGGTTTTTCCGCTTTCATGAGGGTCCTGCACCCTGAACCCTCATGAAACCAGAGCGCTCACTGTATTTGTTACATTTATATCTTTCTTTTCTACCAAGAATGCTTTTCAAGGTAGTTGAGACCAGCAAACTTGAATAAAAACAAATGTAATTAAAACATAATAGTAGAAGTAAAATATAATTAGAACACATAATAAAAAGAAATACTGCAACCAATCAATTCTTCCTTGAACAGCCACTCAACTTAAATTCTGAAAGCCTGACTGGAAAGGATTTTGCCTGTCAATGCAGGACAATAGGGAAGAGCCTGTTGTCTTCCACCAACAGGCAAAGCTTGTTAGTGGTCTCTGGGAAAGGTTTGTCTAATGTCCCTACCATACATGCCTCTGAGGATGGTGGATCCAAGAAATGAGAACAGCATCAGTGCCAGCCAAGCGTCTATAGTGACTTCAAAAAGTTTGAGAGCCGGTCCTTCTCTCAGATGCTGTCATGGTCTACGCTCCTCCAACTGAAAGCTCTATCCTCATTTTCTCTTTAAAAAAGATGGTGGGACCAAGAAATGAGAACAGTGTCAGTGCCAGCCAAACGTCTATAGTGGCTTCAGAAGTTTGGGAGCCAGTCTATCTCCCAGACCCTATCATGGTCTACACTCCTCCCAACTTAAAGTTCCACCTTCTCTTTCCTTCTAAAAAGGTGGTGGTATGCACAAAGTGGCAAGAAAATACAGTCCTCTTTTCATATTTGCAGGTTTGACCTTTGTGAATTTGATTATTCACAAGCCTGTATGTCTTTCCCTGCCCCCCCCATTGTCTTCCTCCCGTTCCCATGCATTTTGCCCAGGTGCAGAGAATTCCTGCCAAGGCAAAATGGAAGGGATGAGGGGGAAGGCTTGGATGAGCCTTCCTTTCCCCCTCTGGAGTTTCTCCCTTCCCCTTCCCATGCAAAACAGAAAGGAATGGGGGTGGGTGAAGCCTTGTGTGTTTTCCACACCAGGACAAAATGCATAGGACTTTCCTGAGGGGGAAAGGGAGTCTCATGTAAGTCTTCCCTCACCGCCCATTCCTTCCATTTTTCATGGGAATAGGAAGGGGGAGCTCCAGAAGGGAATGTGAGGGGGAGCAGGGAAGGAGTTATTTGCATTTTCCCACTTTTGCAAGGGTTCAAAGCCATGAGGATTCTGAGTGGAGAGGCCACTGTAAAGTGTTTTCCCCAAAGATTTACAGGAACATAATTCTCTACTTATCTCTATATTTTTTGAAGGTGGGCTTTGGTCACACAAAAATGGATGAGGACTTCAGATGGACCCAAGGCTACATGGCCTAACCCTGCTCTAGGGAAAGGACATTCCATAACTAGGGCACAGCCACTGAGAAGACCTTCTGTCACATCTTCTATAGTCTACAGCTTCTCAACAAGAGGCAGAGAGGAGAAGAGAACTAGGGGGTATCTGAAAGGAAAGTTAGCAAAGCTAAATGTGGCAAGGGGCTGAGTCACATTTACAGAAACTGTAGCAAAAAGAGCAAGGAAACTGAGGAAAACTGATGCTAATCATGAATGTTGAAGGTTAAAGTTAGGGATACAGCTCAACAATAAACAAGCAGTAATATGACAAAGTTGGGTATAAGATGTGTGTATCTGAGAGAGCAGGCAGTTTAAGAATTCAAAGGTAAAGAGATTAAAAAGATGCAGCCCTCCATTTGCTGGTGGACTGCAACTTCCATCATCCCTCACCATTGGCTACAATAAACATCTGGAGGGCCTCACATTCTCCATGGGCCATAAAGGTATACAAAATAAGAGGAAGGGGGCTCAATTAAAGTTCATCTAAATTCATTGTGAGCTTTGCTGTATTTCTAAGCACATGTATCTGGCATAAATTCTATGGTACTGAACTTTTGAAAAAAAACATGTATATAATCAAGCCTGTTAAAGCAGCTATTCTATTCTCATTAGCTCCGTGGGAAACCACTGAGACACGCAGTGCAAGTTTGCTTACTGAGGAGAAACTCCCTCGGCGTTCAACGGGATTTCCTCTCTACCAAGCGTGTTTAGGGTTACAGCCTTCCTTCCGAAAGCAATCTCGCAGAGGGTCAGGCCACGCACAATCTTTCTACAGTCAGTCGGAAGTGAAAAGCACAGCAGCAAGTTAAGGAGGGGGGAGCTCCATTTTTTTTTTTTGAGAAAAAGGAAGAGACGTCCTGAACAATTATGCATTTTTTTCCTGCGAGAATGAGGGGAAGAAGGAAGGAGTTTAGAAGCCCAGAAAATTTTCCTGTTTTCCTACGATGAAACCAGACCCCTCCAAACCCTGCCCCTTTCTCTCCCTTCTTACCCCCTTTCCATATTTGAATTGCTGCTTGTTCAGTAACTAAAACAAATACAATCATAAAATGGGAGGTGGTGTAGGAGAGTGCGATCCCCCCGTTTTACAACGATGGAAGGTTTGGCAGGGAGGAGAGAGCACGGGAGGGGTCGCTGGAGTCAAGGAAACCGAGCTGGGGGGTCCTGGGGCGAAAGCGGCGGCGGCTTGCGTGCGTGTGTGTATGCGGGGGGCGTGCTCTCCCTCTTTGCGGCGGCCAAGGTGCTGGCGGTGGTGGGGCGTTCCCATCCCCTCCTCTCCTTCCCCCATTACTTGCTCGGGGTGTCAGTTTGCAGCGGGAGCTCCTCCTCCTCCTCCTCCGGCCCCTCGCTCGCATTCTCGACCCTCTCCGGGTGGGCTAAGCAGGGGACCCAGCCGGCCGTCGCCGTATTTTTCGGGGCGAAACTCTCCGCTTCTTTCTTCGCGCGCTATACATATATATTTTCGGGGTGCCGCCTGCCACCTCAGAGTCTCCTCTTTTCCCGCCTATCCCGATTCCCCTGACGCCGACGGAAGGGGAAAAAAAACTCCGTGGCGCCTGTTCATCCCTTTCCCTTCCCCGCCCCGAGAGTGTCAAAAACTTCGGACGGCGGCGGCACGGGGCTGAGGCGGGCGGGGTGCGAGGAGCGGCCCCCAGCCGCACCAGGACCCCGCCGTACCATGCCTCAGCTGCAGCCGGCCAGTGGCGGCGGCGATGCGGGCGGCGGCGGCGGCGGCGGCGACGACCTGGGCGCTCCCGACGAACTCATCCCTTTCCAAGACGAAGGCGACGAGCAAGACAAGGGCGCCGGGGGGCGCGGCTCCGCTCACGGCGACTTGGATGAGCTCAAGTCGTCGCTGGTCAACGAGTCGGAGAATCGGAGCGGCAGCGCCTCCGGCTCCGAGTCCGAGGTAAAGAAGTTTTTATGGCGGAGAAACGGTGGGGAGGAGTGTGTGCGTGCGGGAGGACGTCAAGAGGAGTGAGGGGAAAGGAGAGACTCAACTTTGCGATGCGGGAAGGGCTTGGGACTTGAGGAAGAGGGGAGGACGGCCGAACGAAAAGGTTTGACGAGGGGGGCGCAGAGTCCAGGTTCTCGAAGCGGGAGTGGGTTGAAAAATAGAGCAAACGTGACAGCCTGGGGGTCTCGAACGAAAGAGTGCGGTATAATGGAGGGGAGGTTCAGTCAATCAACTTAACCCGCCCCGTTCTTGGTGTCTTTTATTTTTCCTTTTTCAACCCCCGCCCCCCTGAAGGCAGAGAGGCCGCCTCAGCAACCCCGGGAAAGTTTCCAGAAGCCGCGGGACTCTCCAGCAGAAGGTAGGGACTTCTTTGTTCCTCCGCTCAGCAGCCACTCAGGTTTGCTCATAAGTGAGGGGAAATGAAATGAATTTGCGATGGTGGGGCGGATGGATGGCAAGAATTGGAGAGGAGAGGGCGTCCTCCTTCCCCACGACAAGAAGGAATATTTCTATTCGGCGACTCCTCAGTTTCTTCCCTTCGCTTTTTCTGGACGAGGTGGAGCTTCCATTGGCCATGCCCTCTTCATCTCTTCTTGTTTGCTTTCGCTTCTGCCGCCCCCTTTTGGCCCTGATCCTAGGGACTGGAGGCATCTTGGAAATCACTGCGGCTCACTTGTGACCAGCGGGAAATTTCGGCCAGCCTGGAATTTTGAAGTTTTGTTGGGCTTTAATGGACCTTACTGGGCGGGACTTTCATATTGACTGTACAGCACACGCACACGGCTTTGTTTGTTTGTTTTGCAAACTGACACATTGACTGATGAAATGAGCTCCAGTTTGTGAAAATGTATGCCAAATAAAATTGGTTAGCTTTTAAGAGGGTTCAGATCTTTTCTAACAGGATTAATTGTCCACACACCTCCCCTCCCCCTTTCAGATATTATTACCCACTGATCACAGTGGAGGTAAGTTTCACAGAGTTCACTCCAACTGACTTCTGGATCAGGAGTATGTCCCTGCAGCCCAGTCCCACTGAAGTCCATGGATTTAGATACTCCAGATTCAGCACAGGATTGTGCTATTAGGATATGTTCAAAATCATGGTACCCTGTAAAGCTTGGTCTAGGAGGTTACCAACAATTTTGAGGGGCATAGTTGTGTATAGTTATTTTGTGTAAAAATTATGAATTATTTATCTATACTTTTTAGCAAACACAAGAAAGGAATATTGTGGCAAGAGTCTCTTTTGTATTGGGTGTAACAGATGAGCATGGCTGCTTTTTTACTTCTGAGTAAATTGATTTAGGATTAGTGAGAGATACAGCACAAACTTATACAGCATGTTTCTGCAGACGCAAATCTGCTGTTTTCAAATAGGTGTAAGGCAATAAGTTGCAAGTAAGTAAGCCTAAATAAATGGTTAGTTCCAGCTGGAATAGAACCATTGGATCAATAGAACTTACCTTACTGTTGATTTATCAAGTTTTCATTGATTCAGTAGATCTTTGAGATAACAAGTAGATTTGAGCTGTAGGCTCTGACTACAAAAAGGAGAGCTACTAAAGATCTTGGAGGGGGCAAGTAGGAATTTGTCTGCTGATTTCGCTGTGCACCAGAGAACTTTTAGGTTATTCAGAGACTTTTTTTTCTCTGTTGGCCTGCATCCACAAATTGCTTAAGACTAGGATCTAGAAATGTTTTCTCATAATTTTAGTGAAACCAATCAGGATTATTTTGGAATATTTTCTGTGACTGAACTTTTCAGATTTTTTTAATAGTATAGTACAAGCATGTTTATACAGAAATTAAGTCCTATAGAGTTAAAGGGAAATTGCTCTTTAGTAGATGTGTTTAGGATTATAATGTCAAAGCGTATTATGTGCCACTTCAGCCACCCTTTTGGGGCACTACCCCACCTCACTTTAATTGCCTGTCTGTTCATGAAGTAGAGGTTGCTGTATGAATCCACATTTGTGTATATGACTAGTTGATGGCAGCTATTACTGATAAATTAACCTAGAGTACAGTAAAGTAGTTATGAGTAAAGATGTACATATTTGCACAAATATATATCTAACTGAATTATGATTTATTAGTGTAGGTCAGTTATTGAGGGCATAAGTTTTTACTAATCTTCACTTCCATAATAGTGGAGAGTACAAAAATAAAACATTTCCTTTTTGGTCACCTTGAAGCGAGGCCATGGGTGTTATCCTGCCTTGAGGCTTAAAGTTATGTCCTAAAGCAGGGATATAGAAACTTTGCTCCTTCAGATGTTGGACTGTAATTCTCATCTCTGATACAGGGTTTCCAGGTAGGGGTAATGGGTTCAGGAACCTAAAAAATCTGGAGGGCTATATTTTCCCAGTCCATGGCTTAAAACAGTTCAGCTAGGATCGTGATCCTAGGCAGATAATACACTTCTCTTCTCACTTGGAAGGAAACTTAGAATTTCAATTAAACATGTATATCATTAGTTACATGGATACAGACTCAGTTGTAAGTGAATTCTGTTTGTTCAGAGTAAATTTGTTTTAAAATTTGAGTGCTAAATTGATTGTAAAATGCGGCAAATATGTCATAAGCAGGCTTAAATGGATTCTGAATGTCATTTCTATATCTGCCTTGTAATTTTTGTCTGTTAATAATGTAATATAATAAGGTAATGTTTGTCTGCTAATAATCCTGAACCTTAAGAAATGTATTCTATCTGCTTTAATTTCTATAATTTTAAATTTGAACTGTATGTCTGTCTTTGCCATCTGTGTATGTCTTGGCTAAATGTATTCTTTTCTTTCATAGTACTCAGAAGACAGCAAGATGGAGGCTTCTTTAAAGGGACTCCTTATCCAAGTTATCCCTTCTTGATGATTCCAGAGTTGGGAAGCCCCTATTTGTCAAGTGGATCCTTGTCTCCAGGTGGTGCCCGCACAGTAAGTGTTTTCATTTGAGATAATGGTGTGATTAAAGTTTTCCTTCTTCCATGAAAGGGGGACTGAGATAGATGGAATCCTTTTGTGCCCTTTTACTCTGCTGTAGAGTTCTGTTTTACAGCAGATACTCCATGATAATAAACATTATTGGAGGAGAAACTTGCTGTATTATATAGAGTTGAGATATATGTCTTTTCCAGATGAGGAGTCTGAGAACACTCTTGTATAATGGCTCTGCTCAATTTTCAGCTTAATGATTTCAAAACTGAACAGATTTCACCACCATATGATGAAGAAAATTTTTCTTTTAATAGATTCTCCTTTGCTCTCTCTCCTCTCCCTTTCCCTCCCGTCCCATTTCAGTGTTCAAAAGAGTATATAGGCTGTTTCTAGTGAGAGTTGATAAGTTCAGGAAATATATGACTTTTCTCGTTTCCTGTGGAATTTATTTATTTATAAACAGATTGTGGCTGGGGGAATGGTAGGATGGCTATGCATTTATTTAACATTTAGGTTGACAGTTCTAGACCTAAGAGAAACTACCCCTGCCATTGTGGAAGTAAAAGCATTTTAGCAAATTACTTTTGCCATGCATGAAGTAGTCATATCATGGAAATTGTGGAAGTGGTTATTGTAGGAACATGAATAACTTGAAGGAAACTCCATAAAAGAGTGATAACTCTATTGGCCAAGCAAAATGCACAAAACACATCGTGCAGCCTTTTAAAGCTCCACTAGTTTCTTCACCTGGTTAAAGATATTTTAAAAATCATATAGGAGAAGGAAAAAAGAGGTGACGGTGTTAGATTCACAAGCCTACTCTTTTTTTTCTTTTTTTCTTTTCTGCTGAATGGTTTTTAATATCTTTTGACTGATTGAGAAGTCAGTGGAGCTTTAAAAGCTTCCATAATATGTTTTGTGCGTCTTGGTTGTCCAATAAATGTATCACTCTCTTGTGAATTTTGGATCTCGTTTTATTTTGCTGTATAGTCAATACATCTACCCATGAATATCTTTTCTATAATTTTATCAGTGATCACAACAGTTGCTCACATACATGTTCTTTCCGTACTGGAAATTTTCAAATCACATCCCCAATAACTCTTCTATTTCTTGGGAACTTGCAGTTGACCATGCTGGCTGGATACAGTGGAAACCCTAGTCTAGCAACATGGAAACATCCAAGGCTGAGGGATGCTGTTCTGCTGGTCTGTGGCAAATTGCCAGTAATATTTTGGTCTGAGATTTCTTGAGTTGGTGGTGACTAACCAGGAAAGGGTTTGTATTATTGTGGTGGATAAAGAAAACGTTGATCTGGTTGTCATGGCTGGCCAACACAGTTGTCACGGCTGGCGAGCCAGCACAGCAAGTAGAAGTGATTGAACAGCATGCACCTACATATTATTCACATAAAACAAGCTAGAGTTCCTGTGTTTCCGTGGTTTGTCATGTCCAGATACTATATTGTTTCAGTGCAGCATTAATATCTGCTGGTGGGGTTATATTTTATGACCCCTATACTAAATACCAGTGTAGTGCAACTTATGTGGATCAGTGGGCAATGAGCACAGCGGACAACATATTTTGCATCTGCAAGGCACGGTGAACAGATGCAATAAGTATAAAAATAAACATTCACACAGTGGTCTGTTTAATGTGCTACCATATGTGCAGTGGTCTTGCATGTTCAACTCTGCTTATTCTGCTGTCAGATGGGTACAACTGTTATGCATTGTCCAGAATGCTCCATGTGAAGTAGCACAACTTAAGCTTATATAAGTCATTAATGGGTTGTTAAACTGGTCAACTGCTGACTAGATACTATTAAAAAAAAAGGCAAATTCTCCACTGGGATGGCTTGGAAAAGAATAAAAAATAAAGACTACCAATATGATAATCTGTTTATGCAAATTTGAATGCAGTCACATCTGGCATTCTCTGTATAGTGCTGGTCACTGCACGTCTAAAAGGATATTTTAGACCTGCAAAATGTATAACCAAAAAGTATAACCAAAATGATCAATGCAGAAACTTTCCAGTATAAAAAAATTTACAAAGTTAGGAGCTTTTAAGATTAGGGAAGATTTAGGGAAAAGGCATGAGAGAGGTAAATAAAACTATGCATTGTGAGGAGAAAGTGGGTAGGGAATTTTTTCCCCTTTCTCTTGCACAGTACTAAAACCCAGTGTCATCCAATGAAGCTGTCTGGTGAGAAGATTCAAGGTGGGTGAAAGGAATGAAGAACTGCTTCAAAGAAAACAACAAGAATTCTTTACCACAAAAAGTGATAGCTGGCGATTAAAAGGGGACTGAACAAATTCATAGACGTTATAGTGGCTAATAGTCATACTGGCTACATGTTATCTCCAGTTTCAGACACAGTGTTTCTCTGACTACACGTTGCTAAGTAGAAGGGTGCTATTACTCATGGCCTGTTTGTGGGCGTCTGATAGGTGGCTGGCCACTGCAGGAACAGCACACTGGACAATATTGGCCTCTGGTCTGATCCGCTATCCCATGTTTGTATACTAAAGTTTTTCTTGACACTTAGAGCTGTCCATCCGCTTTTGCAAGGTTTCAGGGTGTAGAACTCTTACAAACATGGAAAAATCACAAATAACTTTTCCCTGCTCCCCCATCCCATTCCCTTCCCAGGCTCTTCCTTCCCATGCAAAAAGCAAGGGAATAGGGTGGAGGAAGGCTCACATGAGCCTTTCCCTTTTTCCCCTCTGGAGTTCCTTCTGCTATTCCTATACATTTTACCCTGGTTCAGAGAACTTGCATGAGTTTTCCCCATCCCCCATTCTTTTCTGTTTTGCCTTGGTAGGAGTTCTCTGCACCAGGGCAAAATGCAGGAGCTCCAGATAGGGGAAAGGAAGGCTCACACAGGCTTTCCTCCATCCCCCTTTTTCTTCTGTTTTGCAGGGGAAGGGGAAGGGGAAGGAGGAGTTCCAAAGGAGCTCCAGAGCTTTTCTTCAACTCTCCCATTCCTTTTTGTTTTGCCTCAGTGTGAGTGCTTTGCGCTGAGGCAAAATGAATGGGAGTGGAAGGAGGAGAAGCAGGAGGGGGAGACATGTGCACTTGCAAATGATAAAATTTACAAATCTCAAACCTGCAAATGTGGAGAGAGGACTGTACTATTTCTGAGAGGCACACTGTATGTTCAGACTGCTTCCGGTGTCTAACAGTATGTTATATATAAAGATTTACTGTTGTTGTGTGCCTTGAAGTCATTTCTGACTTACGATGACCCTAAGGCAAACCTATTACAGGGGTTTTCTTGGCAAGTTTGCCTTTGCCTTCCTCTGAGGCTGAGAGAGTGTGACTTGCCCAAGGCCAACCAGTTTCCATGGCTGAGCAGGGATTCAAACCCTGGTGTCCAGAGCTATAGTCCAGTGCTCAAACACCATCATGGTTCTCATATAAAGGTTTACCTATTGGGAAATGCTTTGTATAAGGAAGCTTCAATCTTCCTTGGATCAGTGAGGACTATTTTTAAAAACAAGTAGTGACTACCAAGGCCATTTAAGATTTGATGGAAATGTTACACTTTCTGGTCTCTTAATTGTGCTTGAGAAACCAGGTAAGTTGTGGAATCATGCACTACCCCCTTTTCTTGCTAGCCTTAATCATGGAGTAGCATTAATCTATTAATTACTAATGTATTAATGCTAGACAATGTTAACTTTTAATTAGAGTTGGCAACCAATATTTAAAGTTAGTTTGTAAGTCCTAGTTAAAGCCAACCATGCTTAGTGGTATTACAGCTGTAATGTCATATTGAGGTTAATTCTATTAAGAGAAGTAAAAGGAAAATTATGTGGAAAAGGGGGAGGGGATGAGAGTGTATGAACTGTCAACCAGGTCCTAAACTTGTACTTTGTTGGCATTACATCTTTCCTGTCTTTAGCTTTAACATCCCTGGTTAAAGGGAATAATCAGAATTGGTCATTCAGAATAAGAAACCAAATACTATTAATTTAACATAGTATTGTTTATTAAAGCATTTTATTGCCCATTATAAACAATTATCCATATGTTTAACTTGGTTTGTATATATTATGTTTCTTACATAAGATGGCACACAGTGTTTGAAAGAGCTGTTATGTGTTGCTTTTGACTAATAACTTAGATTATAAATGATTTTAAGCTTTCGAGGATATTTCTGAAAAAGTAAATGTAGAATGGAAGGATTACAAAAATTATTGAGTAATACAATCCAACTTTTATACAAGACATGAACCGATATTCATGTTTCAGATATGGAAAAGGAATGTATCATGTTGGTATAGTTCCTTAGTGTGTTGTAAACTCATCATGGATGTTTTCTTTTCACAATAAACTTTACAAACCACTATAAATTGTATTGTAAGCTACTATCTCTATGTGGAGCTCTACTAATTTTAAATTATATAGCGAATCAGAATATTTTCTATCAGCTCAAGTATATGTATCTTGTAAAAACTTATTTTAAAGACTAAAAAATCCTCAAATGTTTAATGAGTGGCTTGAAGGAGAAAATGTCTCTTATTCTTGCATTATGCTTACCCTAGGAGTAGTAAGAATGTCCATTTTGCAGCAACTTAACACTTGATTGTAAGTTTTGCCTGGCAAACAAATAAATAAATAATTACGCCACAGAGGCAAATGTACTAATAACCTCTATTCTGTTGTTTGCTCTGCTTTTCTCATTTAAAGAGGCAACTTAAGACTTTTAAAACCTGTTAATGGGCTAGCACTGTGTGTCTCCACAGACGTTTAAAGAAGTTATTAAGCAGATTGACCAAACGTTAGACAGCAAATTGAATCCCTCTGAGTACCAC
The DNA here is from genome assembly GCA_948472985.1 of Iguana delicatissima. Classification (NCBI taxonomy): domain Eukaryota; kingdom Metazoa; phylum Chordata; class Lepidosauria; order Squamata; family Iguanidae; genus Iguana; species Iguana delicatissima. The sequence continues at coordinate 19,237 of CAOKZL010002105.1, forward strand.
CAAGCTGAAAGTCCCAACTCCAATTCCAACCTCTGCAAATGCCAAACCCTCAGGAGATTATTGTGTTTTGTGTCTATTAGAGATTCTCTGCATCCTTATGATGCTTAGACAGGAACCTATTGTTCTCCTTCTGTGAGCATGTCTTATCTGCCATCAGTTCCCTCATCAGGGATCTCTCATCTTGTTACTTTATTCTGAAGACTAAGAAATTGCCTTTGCGCTAATTCGTAAGAATACTTAAAAAATGTGTAATGCCAGAAAGTTTTTAATAATGATTAATAGGGCTGTCACTCAATTAAAGAAATCACAGTAACTCAAACATGAGCTTTAGTTGAATAAACTAATATGTTTTTGCATAAATTGCTTAGGAATTAAAGCAGTGGTTTTGAAAAAAGAGTATATTTCCTTTGTGTTTAGATGATGTACACATATGTCACAGCAGGCATAATCTTAGAGATCCCTTCTTACATAAGAGAGAAGTTGTAATTTTTTTAACTATGTGTTCTTTTTAAAATTATAAGCCGCTTTGAGTCCTTTTGAGGAAAAAAGTGAGATATAAATAAAGATGATGCTGATGATGCTTGATATCTCTAATTTGCAAAGTTAGTTATAGTAAACTTTAAAAATTTGTTGGCTAATCAACATTTCTTATTAGTTCTTCAAGAGAGTTGCAAATGGATTAGTATACCTAATTCTTTGTAGTCCTCTTGAAAGTATAGCAAGTTGGAATAGTAATTTGGCAGTTGTGCCTTGTTTATACAGAAAACGGTTGTTTTAACTGGTAGGAACATATTAGCTATTACATTTGCATGTTCAGTGATGGCTAAAGGCTTTGAGACCAAATCTAATACATCTTAACAATGTATTAAAATGATCTTCCTACATTCTGTTTGTGATTTCCTGTCTCTGTACAGGTAAACATGGAATGCAGTTTTTCCGTGGCAGCAATGCATCTAGACATTAAACATCTTCGTTGGTGTCATATGTCTAATGTTACTGTTATATTTGTTCTCCTTGTGTATCAGTAGTAGTTTTTTACCTGTATAATTATTTTTATTGGTTTAAATGGATTTTTCAAAATCCTGTTAGCCAGTGTAGAAGCCCCTCTCTGTATAGCAAAATGGGGTATAAACATTTTAAATAATATATGGATAGAACTTAAGATATCATGTAGCCTGGTATTTATCTCATTTAATAGTCAAAGGAAGGGAATTTTCCAGGCCCCTTCCCTCGGTTTCCATTTTTGTTAATAGCTCTTCTTTCTTATAAAGAGATCAGAGAAAGCGTGCAGCCAGTGTTTTGTCATGTTGCTCACTGAGCAGTTGTACAATTCAGATAAATATACAGGTAACTTAATGTGTTTAAAGCCACACTTGTCCTATTGGACTACAGCTCCCAGTATTCATCATCATTGGCTTTACTGGCTAGCTCTGCTAGAACTTGTAGTCCAGCAAGATCTGGAGGACTACATAATTTTCACCTCTCATTTAAAGATGTTTTAACTGTTGTAATTTTTGTTTCCCTACATCTGAAAAACCTAGCTTCAGAAAATTTCTGTCTGTAGAGCTGCGTGTATGGGACCAATTTCCTTCAGCTTTGATGGGTCAAGTGTGTTATTAATGTTGCAGTGTAAAATCTCTCTATATATCTAATTTTTTTGTTAGTAAATGTGGGGTAAGTGTTCTGGTTGTCCAGGTTTCTGTAAAGAAGACTGTTGTTGACTTTATTGATTAATGAGAGCTCACTTTGTTGTGGCTAAAGTAGCATGGACGGTTCTGCTGCTTCATGAATCTCTAGTATCAGCAGTAACAATATAAGGTTGTGGTCTACCAGAGACAACTGAACCATAGAAACCATAGTATAATTTGGGAGGGGAGATGTGGGCAAGAGGATTCCATACTTTCGTGGAGTACGGAGGAGATGAAGTCGAACAGGTTGTTGGACACATAGATTTTTGACTCATTAGTTTCTAAAATAATGGCTGTAGCATTAAAGCAGGTTGGTTTTGAATGGCCCCATTGAAGAGAGTGTTGACATTTATATCAGTAAAAAAATTTCTTGTCTTTATGATGCTATAGAGTTGGGCTAATGGCTCTTGGAGTCTCTGTGATTCTAAATAAGTCGTAACTAGTCTGGTTGACATACTCTAAGGCTGAGTAAATCTGGAACCAACTCATTTTTTATAAATTGATCCTCAATCATATATTTTTTGAAAGTCAGACTCTGCTAAGAGTATCAGATCCAACAAATTTCTCACTTGCCTTGCAGGTAATTTCATAGTCTAGAAGGTGGAGGAGGGGAACAATTTGTATTTTAGATTTGATCCTAACCAATGATGATGACCTGGTTAATGGGACAGAGGTGGTGGGATCATTAGATGGAAGCGACCATGTTCTCCTGGAGTTTATTATACGGCATAAAGGGGATGCTAAGCATAGTCAGACATGCATTCTAGAATTTAAGAAAACTGATTTCAGTAAACTTAGGGAAATACTGGGAGTGGTCCCATGGTCAGGAATACTAAAGGAGAAGGGAATTCATGATGGATGGGAGTTTCTTAGGAGTAAGAGAAGGGTAAGAGATGACATGATAGTTGTGTATAAATATTTGAAGGGATGTCATATGGAGCAAGCCTGTTTTTCCTCTCCAGAGACTAGTACGCAGAACAATGGCTTCCAACTACAGAAAAAAAAACATTCCATCTAAGCATTAGGAAAAACTTCCTGATGGTAAGAGCATTTCAACAGTGGAATGCAGTGTTGCCTCAGATGTGATGGAGTCTCCTTCTTTGGAGGTTTTTAAACAGAGCCTTGGATGGCAGTCTGTGAGGAAAGCTTTGATGGTATATTCCTGAATGGGAGGGGATTAAACTTGATGACCCTTGTGGTCTCTTCCAAGTCTATGATTCTGTGATTTCTGTGTATGGTTGTGAAAACTAGACAGTGAAGAAAGCTGATAGAAAGAGAATTTGTTTGTTTGAAATGCGGTGCTGGAGTAGAGTTCTGTGGATACTGTGTAGAGTTCTGCTGATACTGCCAAAAAGACAAATGAATGGGTGTTTGAGCAAGTCAAGCCTGAACCCTTCCTAGAAGCTAAGATGATGAATCTGAGACTGTCATACTTTGGACATATCATGAGAAGACATAACTCACTAGAAAAGACAATGATGCTTGGCAACGTAGAAGGCAGTGGGAAAAGAGGAAGATTCCGTTGCAGGTGGATAGACAAAATCATAGAAGCCACAGCCTTGAGCTTACAGCTCGACAATTCTATGATTCTATGAATTTGAAAAGAAGCTTTAAGGGAAAAATGAATTGAAATGCATTAAGATTCCTGTAGAACAGAAGTGGGGAACATATGTGCTGTGGGCCACGTGAGCTTCTAAGATTTCCAGATAGTCCCCCCAAATACCTGGAGCCCTCCAAAAACATTGTGGTTTGTCTTTTCCTGAATCCTCCAGGGTTTTTTGTTTTGTTTTGTTTTTCTTTTGAGGGATGAAAATTGCAACCAGAAGTGATATGACATAGAATCATAGAATCACAGAAATGTAGAGTTGGAAGAGACCACAAGGGCAATCCAGTCCAACCGCCTGCCATGCAGGAAAACCCTCAAAGCACTCCCGACAAGTAGCCATCCAGCCTCCGCTTAAAAACCTCCAACGAAGGAGACTCCACCACACTCTGTGGCAGCACATTCCACTGCCGGACAGCCCTGACCGTCAGGAAATTCCTCCTGAGGTTCAGGTGGAATCTCCCCTCCTGCAGCTTGCATCCGTTGCTCCTTGTCCTGATCTCAAGAGCAGGAGAAAACAAGCCCACTCCCTCCTCGACATGACATCCCTTCAAATATTTAAACATGGCTATCATGTCCCCTCTCAACCTTCTCTTCTGCAGACTAAACATACCCAGCTCTCTAAGTCTGTCCTCATAGGGCATGGCTTCCAGGTCCCTCACCATTTTGGTTGCCCTCCTCTAGACCTGCTCCAGCTTATCCATATCCTTCTTGAATTGGGGTGCCCAGAATTGGACACAGTATTCAAGATGAGGTCTAACCAAAGCAGAATAAAGTGGTACCAATACCTCCCTCGATCTAGACACCATACTCCTATTGATGCAACCAAGAATTGCATTGCCTTTCTTGGCTGCCGCATCACACTGCTGACTCATGTTCAGCTTGTAGTCTATTAAGACTCCTAGATCCCTATCACACATACTGTTAGCCAGCCACGTGTCCCCCATCCTATGTTTCTGCATACCATTTTTTCTGCCTAAGTGTAGGACCTTACATTTCTCTCTGTTGAAATTCATTTTTTTAGCCTTTGCTCAGCTCTCCAATCTGTCCAGGTCCTTTTGAATTTTGATCCTGTCATCAGGCGTATTAGCAACCCCTCCCAATTTGGTGTCATCTGCAAATTTGATCAGCGTGCCCTCTATTCCTTCATCCAAGTCATTAATGAAGATATTGAACAGCACTGGGCCCAAGACAGAACCCTGTGGCACCCCGCTAGTCACTTCTCTCCAGGATGAGAATCTGCCATTGGTGACCACCCTTTGGGTATGGTCAGTCAACCAATTACAAATCCACCTGACAGTAGCCCTGTCCAGCCCACATCTTACTAGGTTCTTTGCAAGAATGTCATGGGGAACTTTGTCAAAGGCCTTACTGAAATCAAGATATACTATGTCCACAGCATTCCCTTCATCTATCAAGCAAGTAACTCTATCATAAAAAGAGATAAGATTAGTCTGGCATGACTTATTTTTGAGAAATCCATGTTGACTTTTCGTAATTACGGCATTGTTTTCTAAGTGATTAGAAACTGTTTGATGATCCGCTCCAGGATCTTTCCAGGTACTGATGTCAGGCTGACTGGGCGATAATTATGTGGGTCCTCTTTTTTCCCCTTCTTGAAGATGGGGACAACATTTGCCCTCTTCCAGTCTGCCGGAACTTCTCCTGTCCGCCAAGAGTTTTCAAAGAGGTTCCGCAATGACCTCTGCTAGTTCTTTTAAAATCCTAGGATGCAATTCATCTGTGCACATTCATCTGTGCACATCACTGTGCACAGGAACACACTGATGTAGCCTTTGTGCATATGTTTGTAGAATGCATTTTGAAACTACTTGAAAAATAAAATTGGTTAATTTGATTCATATTGCATTTTTAAAGACTATCTTATGCTGTGTCTTTTTCATAAATAAACTCAGAATGCTTACAGCATGTGAACATACAAAGCATAAATTATATCCATTACAAAATATCAAATCACAAGATAATAATGCTGCGACAGATTTAAAATAATGAAGAGAACAATCAGTTTGGAGTTTTCTAGAACAGCTGTGGTTTGATTTTAATTGTTAAGTTAAAATAATATATATGGCCGTCATGGGCAGGGCATCTGCAGAAGAGGTAGCATCACAGAAAAGGCCCTGCTCCTAATAATTATTTACCAGCATTTCCCATTTCTGAAAATTTATGAGATGGAGCAATCAAGAAATCTCATTCTTCATTCAGAATGAGTTAGGATAATTAGATGGCCTTGCAAATAGTTGTAGTTTGTGCTAAAATATTTTCATTTTCATAAATTCACAACATTTGCCACAGATTAGAATAAAAATTCATGACAGAATGCTGTTCGCTGAAGTTCAGGATTAGTAAACAATATAGACAGCAAAGTTTTGTCCCTCAGTTGTTTGAAGTGTTTCTGTTTCTCTCACTACTGCTGTTAAAGCTGTTGCAGCTGTTAAAGAACAGAGCTTGGAATCAGTGTGATTCTTTATTCATCTGTTATCATCACTCATTAAGGAGAAATTAATTTATAAATTAGGAGACCCCACTGTTATCTGAATGTAGGATAATGTTTTATCTTGAAAAAAATCAAACTCTTGAAATTGTTTGCCCATCTCCAGAAGTCAAGTGGAGCCCTTCAGGACTCTGCTGTGCGCATACTGTTTCAGAAGTTTATTCACAGAGATACTGGGTACCTGCTGAAATTTCAGAACATTTAACTTTCCCTAAGCTTCTAAATCATAAAGAGCCAGTGTGATGTAGTGGTTTGAGCATTGTCCTACAAAATGCGGGTTTCAAATACCTACGCAGCCATGGAAACCCATTGGATGACCTTGGACAAATCACACTCTATCAGCCTCTGAAGAAGGCAATGGAAAAAGCACTTGAACAAATCTTGCCAAGAAAACCTCATGATAGGTTTGCCTTACAGTTGCCATAAATCGGAAATGACTTGAAGGCGCACCACAACAAGATTCTAAATGCTACATATCAGCAGTGCAATCCTTGGCATGCAGCCTAAGTGTAATCTTGGTAAATATGTGAGATGTTGTATTTTGTTGTCAGAGGTTATGCTTTTTGGGGGGATACTTAAAGTTGTGAGGCATAGAATTAAAATATTGTCTTTAGTACTTTGAATACAATAGTCATCTCTCTTTTTTATGCCTAGAGTTCTCCGTCATCTTTCTGTCTCTGCCTTAAGCATTCTACAATTGTAACTTGCCTTGTTCTGCAAAATATGTAGCCTAGTGCTTCATAAGCTTTCTAATAGGGTTGACTTGTAGCCTTTCCCCTCAGTACCAAGGATCAGCAACATATTTGTTCCTGTTGATCACTGTTTATTTTTTTCCTAGAAATTCTCCACAGACTGGCAGCTAATGTCTCAGGGACTGCTACCAGTCCATGGACCTCTACGTGAGTAACACTGGTATAGACGACCCTGAATCAGGCAGCATCACTTTAGAAATTGGCTCCCTCACACTTGCGCAATCCCTTCTCTTTACTGTTTTCATAAGAAAAAACTCATACAAAGTGCATACAAAATTCTGATTCAATTAATATGAACAGATAATGGAATTCACAGATGATCCTCCTTTTTCCTTTGACAGCTAGCACATTATATTGTGGCATTTTGGTTGTCCTTAACAAAAATGTTGCCCATCTGTTGACTTCAATTTTTTTAATGGAATGGTGTGATTAACCATACCTGAACACTTAACTGAAAAATAAATACTTAAATGGATTGTTATTTGTTTACTTTGTAGTGTGGGCACATACTGCGTAGCTTTATAGAAAATTACTGTTAAACAGGAGTAATTAACTTTACTGCAGGGTGGGTTAATTGCTGTTATTTATGAAGGATCCAGAAACAGGATAATCTGAACTTTTAGGAAGCAGTATAGGGGTATCACTTCCTTGAGATGTGGTTCTTAACAGCTGGAATCAATCAAGGACTTCCAGAATGTCATTCACAAGTGATAAAAAGTTAACTGAGCAAGTACAGTAGAAGAACTTTGAACTGCAATCTAAGTTTAAAGTTGTTTGCTGTGTTTTGAGGAGCTGGTTTTGCTGGCTGTTTTATTTTCATGTATTCAGCCCTTTTTATTGTTTTATGGTGGGAAGGGTCTTAGAAGTTTAGATAGAAGAAGTGTGAGTGCTTTGTCTCTAGGGAAGCCACTTTTTTCCTTGTAAAAAATCTGTTTCTTATTTAGAGTTATGTTTTGTTACATTCTTATCCTTGCTGTAACTGCTTCAGGCATGAAATAAACCTCAAGCTTTGTGTAGCATTGGGAAAATATGCTTACTGAGATGAGTTGCAGCTGCTTTCTTTCCTAATAAATGGAGATCGAGGGTACTCTGGGAAAGTTATTTCATTTTAACTAAATGCTTTGATTTGGATGCATGAATGTCAGTATGTATAGCAGAAATTTGTCACTATTGCTAGTACCAGAAGAAATGGAAACACTATTAAACTCTCCAGGGTTAAAATGGCTAGGTATCAGTACCATTGTGTTGGTATGCTGCTTTCTAGACAAATGCATTCTTTCAGCATAATGGTTAGGTCTAACTAGAAGATAGCTGAGAGTGAAATGGGCTGTTCTCTTTTGGCTTCTACAGTAATTTTGGAGTTTTGGTGCTTTTGCATTCCTGCTTTCTATTACCTCAAACAAACAAGACAAATTTGCAAGGCATACATACATGTCCGTGGAGGGGCAGTCAGCACCTTCCTTACAAGATGGGTTAAAGTCAGTGCTAGTCTGCTGCTTCTGCAGATCCAGTAATTAAAATACACGCTGTGGGCAAAAATAACTACACTAAATTTGCTTCCTGAATATCATATGTGTACCTTTTTTCTGCCAACTGAGAGTGAGAAGCACAATAGTCTTCTAAGAATTGGCCAATTCCATATAACTGTGATGTGTAGAATGTTGTTGGAGGGCAGGTAGCATACTGGGTGAATGGAACAGTGAGGATAAAGGCTCAAACAAGTAGTAAAGACTGGAGAATGCCAGGTTCCTTGTGGAGAGGAATAAAAGAAGTAAATTAGTAAAAATGTAAACTTATAGACAGACTGATAAAAGAGTGGTGCAGCAGGTGCAGAACAACAAATACTAAAGGAATTGCAGATTTAAAAATGAACAAATTAGCATGTTAACTTTCTGTTCTTTTAATCAGTATTGGTGGGATTCTGCTGAAGATCTATTTCTTCTATTTGTCTTCTTTGATGGAACATCACACTCCTGGTTCACAGTTAATTTATGATTAACAGTAATCCCAAGGTCCTCTCTGAATGTAGTATTACTGTATCATGTATCCCCCATCCTATACCTGTGCATTTGGTTTTTGTGGCCTAAATGTAGAAGTTTGCATTTGTCTCTATTGAATTTCATTTTATTCATTTCTGCCCAATTTTCTAGTTTATCAAGGTCCGTTTGAATTCTGTTCCTATCTTTCAATGTATTAATTACTCCTCTCAGTTTTATTTCATTGGCAAACCTGAGTCAAAATGTGTTCTCCCTAAAGCATCCCTAACTAATTTTATCCACATCTGTACATGTTATGGTTTTAAATTGTTTTAACAAATTGTTTCCTAATGTTCCTAATATTATTGGTTAAATTGATTTTGTTGTATGCTGCTCTGAGATCATATAATATAAAGTGGAGTGATAAAGCGGTGATAAAATAAATAAATGGCATGTTTATTTTGCTCAGCCATACAGTTTCTCCAGCTATGCAGTTTGGGCTGAGCAACTGTCATTGAGTGAACAGTTAAGGAACTAACATCATTACAGACTGTCCTTTTAGACTACTGCCACCACTTGTTCATTTTCCATGTGTATACAGTGTTATGACATCTTTTTTATTTTCTATTTTCTATTTTTTATTGTTATTTTCAATTAAACAAACATAACAAAATAATACAAAAAAAATATAAAAGGAAAGAAACTTAAAGCATACGAGATCTATACAAACAACACATAACAAAATGACAAATATCAAAGAAACTACGGCCCTTTTTCACACCTTACCTTGATAGCGCGATGAACTAGAGCCCTCACAATATTGCCAATATTGCAATAAGCCCAGTAGAGAGCCCCTTGCAGTCCCAGCCCGGTGGCTTGTCCGCATGTCGGCGTCCTGGGCCATGCCCGGGTCCTGCCCTGTCCCTGATTGGTCGGTGGTTTTTCTTTTTTCTTTTTATTGTTTCGTCGACTATCGTGCTAATGTTAGCATGATAGATCCTGCCAACAGGCTGTTTCGTACTCCGTTGGTAACGTGCTAACGATAGCACCGGGTTTTAAAAAAAACCCCACAGTTGGCCAGACCCTGGGGGCTACTGTCGTCTCAAGTGTGAGTGGCAATGCAGCCTCGGGGTGGCCTCTCGCAGCGACGTGTCGTGCAGTGTTCCCTGCTGCAATGGGGGCAGCGGCCGGCCTGCTGCTGGGCGGAGCGTCCCCTGGGAGTTGCTGCATGAGGGACAGGCAGCAGGGACTGCCCACACCCCACCCACTCCTGGGTCCTTCCCGGAAGCACACCGGAGGACAGCTCCGCAGACCCTCTGGTGCGTGATGCGTGAAAGGGAGGTTATTTTCACCTCAGGCGAAAATAAGAAAACGCGCTATCAGCACTATCCGTGGCCATGATAGCACCTGGTTCACCAGAACGTCATGCGGTATGGCGGCTTGTGAAGAGGGGAGGGAGCGTGCCTAATACGCTTTAAAAGCGCCATGCGAAAAGGGCGTACAACTAAAGAAAAACTACAAATAACTAAAAATTAATTCCTGTCCTTAATGCAAACAGCCTATATACTTAATGCTCCTTTAAAAAAACCACATTATTATCTGGGTCATCTATTGTTGCAAATTTATTCTACCCATAAGGATTAAATTGTCTTATAAAATAACGGCCATCCATATAGCAATACCTAATAACTATCTTATAGAACGAAAGTGTTATTGTTGAGTGTATAAAACATATTCCAAAATATAGTAAAATAAAAATATCATTGCAAAGTATCAGTATATATAAATTGTAATACCTGTCTTACTCTAGAACAACTCATTTTAACCAACAGCATTACCAAGTCTTCTGTCATATAATTTACTTTTAGAAGTTGATAACTTTAAACTAACATTCACTTTAAAATATACAGTACAAAAACAGCATATCTGTTCTAGAAAAGCAATAACTTACAATAATCTAATATTTTCAAAATATGTTTCTCGTGTTGCATATGACAAATAGGAAATGGCATCTGTTATAGTTTTACATATTAAAAACCCGTTATCATCAATTCACCCTCCGTTTTTCTTAGGTAGTCAGTTAGGGGTTTCCATTCATATAAAAACTTATCATCTGTTTAAACTTATCTTCAAGATCCATATAAACAACTATTGTTTTTTAGCATCTCTTGTTAGTTGCATCTCATTTTTTGGCTTTCATTATTTGTCCGAGTCATCTGTCTTCTCCACTTAATTTAAGTTTTTCTTTTGTTTTTCAGATCATTATTTGATAGTCAGTAAAGCTGATAGTCAGCTCATGCATCCATCCATATTATCTCTTTCCATAGCACATGCCACAAAACAGAAGAAAATATTTTTGGATTGTTCTCTTAATTATCTTAAAAATTAGTCCTTAATGAAGTTGGTAGTGGGAGTGATCAGTTCCAGATATTTGTTTATGAGTTCAGATATATTTAAGTTTAGTGTCCAGGGCTGAGTTTTGGTTGCTCATTCAGTGAGAGCAGAGAGGAGTTTTAACCCTCTTGATAGACTTCCCAAGAGCTTTCATAAGCTGCTGTATTCTTCTGAATGATTTTTCAGTACTGAAAGTTGAAGACACTATTTTGTAGCAGTTTTGATCCCTTTTAGATGTGAAGTTTCAAAAGGTACTACTAAGCGATAATTGTTGATCCCCAATGAAATTACCCTCTGGTGTCTTTATATCCATTATTATCTATCATACTTTTACCATGCACATGAATCTGCTGCAGAAGATTGGCCATTTCCGCTCTGCACTGTTATAGTGCTCTTTTTCCACTTTCAACATCCTGTAGAACCCTAGGGTTTGCAGTTTAGGGAGGGGCCTTTTGAATTCTCTGCCAAAGACTTCTTTGGCCTCAGTAAACTACAAACCCCAGAATTCCACAGGATGTTGAAAGTGGAATAATAGCACTATAGCAGTGTAGTGCGGAAATGGCCTCCCGTTACTAGTATATTACTGAACTCAACTCTGTCATCTCCTTTTTCATCAAACTGCATTGAGGCAGTGCAGTCCCTGGATGTCTGCCAGCCACAGTGGTGCACTGAGTGCGGATTAATTCATTTCAGATAAGAGAGGATATATTGTAGGGAGAAAGTTTGTTTTCTGCTATTCCAGACACTAGGGTCCTTTTCGCACCATACCTCAATTGCAGGATGTTCTGATGCCATCGTGGGATCGCCAATGGCGGATTAGGCTCTGTATGCAGCTTCTTGTCTTTTGCAGGCACCTGGGCGTTCACAAGATAGCACCAGATTGCACTTGGTGTCTGTTCCACATCTTGGCATCCTGGGCCATTCCCAGGTCTCATTCCATCTCGCCCCACCACCCATGATTGCTCTGATTTGTTTGTTTGTTTGTTTGTTTATTGCTGGCTAATGCGCCAACGGTGGTGCCAACTTTTTTTTTTTTTTTTAAATTGTAAGTTGGCCAGACCCTGGGGGCTGATGTCGTCACAGGTGTGGATGGTGACATCAGCCTTGGGGTGGCCTTTCTGGGTGACATGTTGTCGGGGTACTCTCCATAATTAGTTTGGGAAAGTATCATGGATGGGTTATGTAGTAGTCAGATGATTATAACATGTACTCTAAGTAGTTAGACAGCTTTGCCTGCAGCTGCACATTATAGTAACATTCCTGAAGTACCGTTAAGAAAACATCCGGAGTTCTCACCAGATAGTTACCTAGTAACAGCAGAGACTAGAGAACCAAGGTCATCTGTAATTGGCTTGTGGGAAGGAGGTAGCGATATAACTTACTGTCTCTGGAAATTTCCCCAGTTTGAATCACTGAAGTCATTCTACTCTGTTCATGCTCAAGAAATAAAGCTTGCTAGTGCATGGTTATTCTGTGTGTTTGAATCAGTTCCTGACAGAGTGATTCAAACTCCCTTTAACCTGCAAAATGCACCAAGTAAGTGAGGAGGAGGATGGAATCCTCTGCCCCACGGATGAAGAACAACCTGATAAAGAAGAAACTGAGCGTGAGCGCCCTGTGGATGTAAAGCTGAAGGTTCGACTCTCCCTCCCTGAAGGTACCCTGACTGGGGGACAGACCTGGGCCTGGGGAGAGAGAATTACTGCAACCAGTCACTGTTGTCGAGCCAGCAGATGGGACACATCAGGACGAGACTTGGACCTGATAGAAGAACTTATGGCTAAAGAAGAGGAAGTGGGAAGACAAAAGGAAGACAAAAGGAAGAAATTTCTCAACTGAAAGCTCTGCTTTCATGACTAGAGATTGATGGCATCACGAATCAGCAGAGTGCCAGCCAGAGATCAAGCTACCGCAGCTGCTGGGGTGCCGGCCCCTCCTAGCTTGTCTTCACCCCCAGTGGCTGCCAGACCTTTCAGGGAGCTGAAAGCGTCTTTTAATGGGAACAACGAAAAGCTGTCTTTCTTTCTCAACATGGTTTCACATTACATGATTGATTATGGTAACAGTTTCCCAGATGACGCTGTGAGAATTAGATACATCAGCCAGTGCCTGAAGGGGGAAGTGGCAGATTGGATATCGAATCTTTATGATGCCCGTGCCCCAGAAACAGCCGACCTGCAACTTTTCATGAACCATCTCGGAGAAAGATTTGAAGATCCCCACTTGCAAGAGAAAGCGAGAAACCAACTGAAAAAACTGAGACAGGGAAAAAACGACGTTGGAGAGTACTCCAGAGAGTTCCGAAGACCAGCAGCAAGGGTGTCTGAGTGGCGGGATGATGTGCTCAAGGAATTTTATAAAGATGGGTTGAACCCTGCAATTCTAGACCGCTGCTTGAACCAAGGAGATCCCGACAGCTTGTTAGGATGGATAAAGTTGGCTGTGGAAGCCGAAAGTATTTTGGAATCCATGCAGCTGACCTGCCAGAGGCAAGCTCAAGAAACTGGAGCTAGGAAACCTGCACCATGCAAGTCTACCTTCCTGAGCAGTGAGGAGAAACAAAAGCGTCTGCGAGAGGGAAGTTGCTTTATCTGTGGGAAAAGAGGGCACATTGCAGCGATTGTGCCACAACTAAAGCGCCTGCTGAAACTAAGGGAATGCCACCCAGTGTCAAGTCTACTTCATGCAAAACAGACACCCCGAAACCAACTAACAAGCGCAGCTCAAAGGGCACGGCCGGTGGAACCCATGATGAGGATGATAGCTCTCAAACAACTTCAGATTCTGACTGTGGTAGCGACGAATGGGAGACTGCTGGTTCCGCTGATGTAAGTACAAATAAATCTAAACATGTGATTACAACAGTTTCCCTAGTAGGAAAAGACGGCAAGATATGAATTTGCAGGGGACTAATTGACTTGGGTTGCTCTAGGAGCCTAATGCACCCTGCATTAGCTAAAGAGCTTGAGGTGCAATTTGAACCCCTAAGGAAAGCCATCAAATTGACACAAATGGATGGAAATCCAATGGCGGGGGGACCAGTAAAACAAAGAACTGTTCCCATCCCTATCCATGTGGGCAAATATGGGGGAAGTTATGCTTCTTGGTGCCTGCTTCTGTAAATTTTCAAGTTGTGCTTGGGATTGATTGGCTTAGGAAACACAACCCTGTTATAGACTGGACGAATGGGTTGTTGAGCACAGTCACTGAACCAGGCCTGGCACCCAAAGAAAACACCTCCCCTCTCCCAGCACTCTCATTAACCCCTGAAGAGCTCTTAAAGATTCCTTCACATTACCGTGACTTGCAAAAAGCATTTGAACAGCACGAAGCAGACAAACTACCCCCTCACAGAGACTTTGATTGCAAGCTCAAACTGGTAGATGGAGCAAATTTTCCAAAACCAAAAATATACCCAATGAACAAACAAGAGCTTGCAGCTTTAAAATAATTCCTGAACAAAAATTTACAACGTGGATTTATAAAGCCCTCGACAGCCCCCATTGCCAGTCCAGTATTCTTCCGCAAAAGGAATGACCCAAACTCAGAACCTAGATTGATCGTCAATTATAATCTCATTAACCAGGCAATTCTGCCAAATGCTTACCCGATTCCTCTCATCAAATCTGTGCTGGACCAATTGATAAAAGGTAAATATTTTACAAAAATTGACCTCAAAGAGGCTTTTCACAGAATTCGCATGGATCCATATAGTGAGTGGCTGACTACCTTTTCTGCCCCTTTGGGAAATTATCAAGGGACGGTGTTGCCTTTTGGATTGCAATCTGGCCCTGCTGTGTTTCAAATGTTCCTGAACTCCATCCTTCAAGATTTGTTATATGAAGGGGTAGTGGTTTATTTGGACGATATTCTTATATATGCTCTGACACTAGAGGCACATACAAATTTGGTTAGAACAATTCTACAGTGACTTATTGATAATGGACTTGTAGTCAACCTCTCTAAATGCCAATTTGACACACAGACTTTTGATTACATGGGCTGCCGGGTGCATCACAACACTCTGAACATGGATCCTGCCAAAATTGAAACTGAGAATGGAATAGATCTGCACAAGAAGCTAAGTGTGAGGAACAAGGGGAAAGCAGTGAAAATGAAAGTGAAACCTTTTGGGCAGAATACTCCATATGTCTTTGGATCTTTGTGTCTATAGCCTGAAGTTTAGTATGCTCTTTCCCTGGAGGAGACAACCTGGCATTGGCAGCAGGCAGTAAAAGAGACCCAACTGGGGAATATTTTAATGAAGTTCCTCTACCTATGGGTAAGGCAGGCTTGCATGCAGAATCCAAACACTGCAACAAAGAAATGCAAGACCTGGTGGCTCAAATGAAACAACGTCAGAAATGCTGTGATGAAGACAAAGGATCTTCAGGTTGGTAAATGTTTTGATTTCATCATATTTCTTAAAGACTGCCCTGAACAGTAATCTTTGAGCAAAATTATATTTGTTATTAATTACTGCATGTACCTGTCAATTTGATACAGTTGTTATGAAGAAATAAAGAGTCAGAACAAGAAAGTATTCCTTTTTGGGGCAGTACTGAGTGGCAGTGAAAACAATGAGTAATACTAAATAAAGAAGAAATGGTATAAATAATAAAATAACAGCACTGAATTTTTTGTTAGGGGAGTCTATTCTAGAAATTCTGGAAACTATGTACCTTCAAGATCACCATCCTTCTGTTCTACAGTTTCAGAGTTATCTGTCCAGGATATTGTTTCAGTTATATCGTATACATAACACATCCACAGTATGTCACCTAAAAGAAAGAAAAAGGCAGATCATCCAGGAACCACCATAGATAAGTCTGTGATAAAAACCAACAGATCAGAAAAAGAGTTAATTTATGAAAAAGTTGCCCTGTTTGTTTACGTGACAAATTCTTCTTTCCGTCTGATTGAAAATCCATACTTCATTAGTATGGTTCAGTCACTGAGACCAGCATACAGTCCATCCAGCAGAGCAGATATTGCGGGGAAACTGCTGGATAAAGGGTATGACAAAAAAATGGAGCAATGTCCAACAGATCTAGAAGATAAACTTGTTAAACTAAGTCTTGATAAGTGGAGTAATGTCCACAATGATCCTGTTATATGTGCTTGTATAACAACAGAAGAAGGGAATGTCTTCCTTGCAGAAACGAATGATACATCAGGAGATGTACATACAGCAGAATACTTACAATGAGACAACCACTGTCTCCAGCTCATTTTCTTGCAAATATTGTCAATATCTGGTACCAGGGTCAAATCTTAAGTGCTGAGGAAGAGGAGTTAGCTATGATATGGGTATCAAGCAATCATCCATCTGTACTGCCAACTATAATAAACTTCAGAGCTAACGGGGAACCATTCAAGAAATACATGTCTTTCTTTGAAAAAAATGAATTTTCTTTGTATGAATATATTTAACTCTATAATGTTAGAGTTTCTGTTCTTCTAAAACTCAAATCCCTGTTGAAATTTATCACCCAATTTATTCTTCATATAGCACGTATGAGCTCTCCAAATTGTAAGATAAGTTTGCTTAGATTTCCCCCTCAACTATCCTGATAACTTATCTGTTTTGGCCACTTCCATCACTTTTCCTAACTGTTCTTGTATTAAAGAAGTGCATTTTTGGTGCCAATATTTTGCAAATGTTATTCTTGCTGCTGTTATCATATAACAGTATTTTATTCATCTTTTCCACCTTAGCCTCATAATCTAGCATATTCAAAAGATATAATTCTGGCCTGAATGTAAGTTTTGATTTCAAGATTTTCTGTATGTCTCCATTCATCTGTAACCAATATCTCCTAGCTTTTCTACATGTCCACCATAAATGATAAAAACGTCCCTTCTTGTAGTTTACGTTTCCAACACTTATTACTAACCTTTTTATATATTTTTGCTAGTTTAGTTGAGATTACGTACCAGCTATACACCATTTTAAGCAGATTTTCTTTATAATCATAACAACTTGTAAATTTCCAGCCAATTCTCCAAACTCTTTCCCACTGTTCCAGTTGTAAAGGTTAACCCACATTTTTTGTCCATTTTATCATACATTGTTTAATTCATCCTCATTCACATAATATAACATTAATTTATATATTTTTGCAATCAAATGATCATTTTCTTTACATAAAAATTTCTCTATCTCTGATTCTTTACCTTCAAAGACATATTTGCTTTTGTCCTCTCTACATCTTTCTCTTAATTGATAATATGACAACCATTGGATTTTTAAACCTTCTTCCGATTTCTGGAATTCTTTTATTGTCAAATTTCCCTGTTTATTTTCCAATAAATCTACATACCTTATCCATTTTTTGGGATATCCTAATTCCTTTCTATAAAAAGCTTCTTGAGGGGAGCTGAAATTATCTTTGTATTTTCCCCAACTTCTAAATAAAGCCCTTCTTACCGTATAATTTTTAAATTGTTAATTTATTTTCACCTTTTCATATCACGTGTAACCATGCCAGCCAAATCTTAGCTCATGGCCCTCCAATTCCAATAGTCTTTTATTACTTATACAATCCAGTCTTTTATTCATGATAGGCTCGCAGGTTCAAAATATAATTGCAAATATAACTGTGAGGGCGATCTGGCTGCAACATCTGTCGTCCCGTTGATCGCCAGGGTTGCTTCGTGTCTCCTTCCTTCCTCACCGCTCCATGTACGCCCCTCCTGAAGCTGCACACTCAGTGGATAGAAGGAGTATATTGTTCCCAGATAGAAGGAGTGTACTCAGATAGAAGGAGTGTCAAGGGTATACGATAGCTGCGCTCCCCTGCTAGAACCTCCAGACAAGCTCAACAAATGTGGTTTTTTAAGCAAATACAAGGATACATAAGCTATAATGTTATTGTTTTAGTTAAACTGTTTAAATTGTTACTATTAAAGTAATGATTATTTTTCTCCTTCCAATAAAGTAGAGCAGAAAAGTTGTCCAAATATGAATGATTAACCTATTAAAATGGAGATAGTTCACTTCACAATAATTTCATAATTATCTATCTATGATTCGTTTTTAGTAGTATAACCGAGTGCCCTTTTGGAGATGGGGGTTCACTTGATTAGATCGGGTCTTTCTGAGTAGTGATTTAAATTGTGATTTTAATCAAATCCATCCTGGCTTATTGGAAGTGAATGGAGCAGTCATATATTCTATTTAACTGTCAGTCAGTTGATATTAAGACTTACTCCTCCTACATAAAGAATGTGTTCATATTGATCTTTGCAGGCCAAACTTCTTGAGTGGGAGCAGAGAGGCAGAAAGGGTTTAGTTGTACAGAAAAGTGTTATGCTTGTGTTCACAGGGTCTCAAACCAATTCTGATAAAGAATTCTCTGTTGTTGATTCCGTGACTGATCTTTTAAGCTATGCACTTATTGCTGTACTAGCAATGAATCCATCTCCTCTAGCTGAAATAAGTCACTCTTTATTAACTTTTTAGCAAGCAAGACATTTGAAGAACAAGTGGTATGTGCAAGTTGATGGGTTTGAAAGAAAAGAGAGATGCAAATAAAGGATAAACTGAACTGAAGAGGGTGCGAGATGAAATCCCATGCTTTGGGCCAACCTTTCCCAACGTCATGGTTCCTAGTCATGCTGGACTCACGCTATTCCCAGGGATTACATTTGTGTTAGTGAATTAGTTTATGGTGGAGAATTTATTTTCTTGTTTCTAACATTTAACATTGTTGAATTAATTTTCAAACCTGATGTTCCAACCTCTGGCCATTTACAAGGCTGGTATAGTTTTGTAATTCTTCTGACTTTAGGTGAGAACACTATGATGACATTTTAGTCTAAAAAAAAAAAAGCTTCTATTGAGATTCTATCCAAAGGCAGCATTTCTTGTTGACAAAGGGTTAGTGTGTAGTGCTTGGAAGACCAGGTGTTTGGCGGTATGGATATATTCTGTTACATACCTCTAGGTTACATTCTCTTTAAATCCTTTTGCTTTGTTCAAGTATTTTCTCTTGTTCTCATACCACTAATGCAGATTAGCCTACTTATCGTGCAGTGGTAAAGTTAATGGAATGATCTTTCTTTGAGTATGAACGTGCCTTTGCCAAGTGATGATTAACATGGACATCGCCTGTTATTATCTTAAGTTGAGAACAATACAGATTTGACTCTCCAGAGAGCAGGTTGAGACTAGATTCAGTAGTTACTGGAGTAACTAATCCAGGCTGTGCATTCTGAGTGATACATGCCTTTTTCTAATGACTTTTTTTCATGTTTAAGGGAGTTTTGTCTTAGTGGTTAACTGTAGTGTTTCCACTCTTCTGGATAGGATATAGTTGCTCAGGTATTTGTTGGCTGAGAGTGTTTGGCTGCAATTGCTAGAATTGGTAGTAAAAGTTATGCAACTCCATAAAGGCACTGATACTCTTGAATTCTAGTAGACTTTCTCAGTCAGTTCAAATCGGCAAGCAGCTAGGTCTGTCTTTCAAAGAAGGAATAGTTCATATAAAGTAAGTTGGGACAATTTTTATGGAACACATTTTTAGCAGTCTAAAATGCTGTCTCTACATTTTGTTACTGACTGGTCATGATTTCTTTCTATAATTTTTATAGCAAGCTGCATCAGAACTTACTGTAACTTAGAGAAAACTTCTTCTGAACTGTAACTTACAGAAAACTTCTTAGTGTTGTGCCCTTAATTTTTGTCTTTCTTTTTCTTTTGTCTTTCTTTTCTTTTTTGTCTTTCTTGTGGAAAACAACATCCATACACACACCATCATGTGACAAAATTAAAAGCCTTATGGTTAATGAAATGTGTATTTCCCACATGATGATGGGCATGCAAAATGCACAGTTCGTAAGTGACACCTATACAGGAAACCTTCGCCTTTTGACACTCCGTTGTTTGATTATTTGCTCTTTTGATGCTTCCAAATTAAGGACAAGTTCCATTAATTTAATGGGGATTCCACTCTTTCATCAGTTCTTCTTGCGTATGGAGACTCATGTGGAACTGCTCTCATGCACATGCTGTTTTTGCAAAGCAAGCTTAAAGGAGAGACTTTGCAAACAGCATGCACACATTTGGTCCCAAGTGACCCTCTGTAACTCCTTCATGCTCCCTACAGTATGGTACATTGGTTCTGCTTTTCAACCAATTCTGTTTTCTGACAGTGCCCTATTTCCTAACCTGTCAGATAAGTGGGAGAAACTTGTACAGGAAAACTGTTATATGTGTCACAGAATGTTTGCCATTTTGGAATGGCAATCACTTTCACTTTACTACATACATCAAAATATTCAAACAATGGCAGTTTATTACTCTGCTTTTTAGACCTAGAAATTTCATAAATTCTTGTTGCTAGGACGCTTAGTGATTTTGATGGTGGTATCTAATAATATGATGGATAATGGGATTTTGTTTTTAATGCTTTATTTAGGGCATTTAGGGCTAAATCCAGCACTGGTTACTGGTTCATTTCCACAGTTCAAAGTTCTGGTCATGACCTATAAAGGCCTATACATTTCAGACTATCTGAAATACCATATCTTCTCATATGAGCCCACTGAAGTTTTAAGATTCTCAAGGGAAGACTTCCTCTTGGTCCGTCCACCTTCACATGTACATTTGGTGAATACATGAGAGTCATCTTTCTGGGTGGCTGCTCCCAGACTATGGAACTCTGTGCTAAAACAGACCAGTATGCCATTTTTACACATAACAACTCAGGCTTGCCAGAGACATTAAAACCAATAAAAAGGGCTTTTTTAGATATGTCCACAGCAAAAGGAAAAACATAGAAAGGATAGGGTTGCTGCGTGGAAAAAATGGCCAACTACTAACAGGGGAAAGAAAGGAGGTAGAACTACTCAACACCTTCTTTGCCTCAGTTTTCTCCCAAAAGGATAGAAATACTGAACCTGGGGGGTGGAGAGCAGGTGAGGAAGTGGGGGAAATGCAGCACAGAATAGATAGGGAAATAATACAGGAATACTTGGCTAAACCAGATGAATTCAAGTCTCCAGGGCCAGATGAATTACATCCAAGGATATTAAAAGAACTGGCAGAAGTCATTTCAGAACCACTCGCAATAATCTTTGAGAATTCTTGGAGAACAAGAGAAGTCCCAGCAGACTGGAGGAGGGCAAATGTTGGCCCCGTCTTCAAGAAGGGAGAAAAAAGAAGACTCAAGTAATTATTGCCCAGTCATCCTGACATCAATACCAGGAAACATCGTAGAGCAGGTCATTAAACAGTTAGTTTGTAATTACTTAGAAAGCAATGCCGTAATCGCTAAAAGTCAACATGGATTTCTCAGAAATAAGTTGTGCCAGACTAATCTTATCTCTTTGTATGATAGAGTTACAAGCTTGATAGGTGAAGGGAATGCTGTGGATGTAGCATATCTTGATTTCAGTAAGGCCTTTGACAAAGTTTCCCATGACATTTTTGCAAAGAAACCAGTAAAATGAGGGCTGGACAGGGCTACTGTTGATTGGTTGACTGACGGAACCCAAAGGGTGCTCACCAATGGCTGCTTTTCATCCTGGAGAGAAGTGACTAGTGGGATGCCACAGGTTCTGTCCTAGGCCCAGTGCTGTTCAACATCTTCAACAATGACTTGGATGAAGGAGGAGAGGGCATGCTCATCAGATTTGCAGATGACACCAAATTGGGAGGGGTTGCTAATACATCAGAGGATCAAAATTCAAAATGACCTTGACAGATTGGACAGCTGGGCTAAAGCAAAAAAAATGAAATTCAACAGAGAGAAATGTAGGGTCTTGCACTTACGCAGAAAAAATGGAATGCACAAATGTAGGATGGAGCGCACGTGACGAGATAACAGTATGTGTGAAAAGGATCTAGGAGTCTTGGTAGATCACAGGCTGAACATGAGTTAGCAGTGTAATGCAGCAGCCAAGAAAGCCAACGCAATTCTTGGTTGCATCAATAGGAGTATGGTGTCTAGGTCAAGGGATGTAATGGTACCACTCTATTCTGCATTGGTTAGACCTCATTTGGAATACTGTGTCCAGTTTTGGGCACCTCAATTCAAGAAGGATATTAACAAGCTGGAGTGTGTCCAGAGGAAGGCAACCAAGATGGTGAAGGGTCTGGAAGCCGTGTCCTATGAGGAGTGGCTTAGGGAGCTGGGTATGTTTAGTGTGTAGAAGAGAAGTTTAAGAGGGGACGTGATAGCCATGTTTAACTATTTGAAGGGATGTCATGTCGAGGAGGGATTGGGCTTGTTTTCCGCTATTACAGAAACTAGGACAAGGAGCAATAGATTCAAGATGCAGGAAAGGAGATCCCACCTGAACCTCAGGAAGAACTTCTTGACGGTCAGAACTGTCCAGCAGTGGAATATGCTGCCTCAATGGAATATGGTAGAGTCTCCTTTTATGGAGATTTTTAAGCAGAGCCTGGATGGCCTTCTGTTGGGAATGCTTTGATGTGTGTTCCTGCATGGCATGGGGTTGGACTGGATGGCCCCTGTGGTCTCTTCCAAATCTATGATACTGTGATTCGATGATTTTTCTATTTGAGAAAGCATATCGGTGACTAAGTGGCTATATGAATAGTTTTTAATGCTGCATGTGTGCTGCACTGTTTCTTAATTGTTCTTCAAGGTTTTAAGCTGTTTTAAATTGTTTTAAAGTATTGACGTATGGCATTTTATTTGTGTGTCCCCCCCTTTTTTTTTACTGTTTATTGACTCTGTGAATGTTTTAACTCATTTGTGAGCCTCTTTAGGTCTCATTTGAGTAAAGGTGGACAGAAGTGGACAAAGAAGACATTGCTTACATTTCTGTTTGTTTTAATTGTTGAACAGAGTTTTTCATCTTGGTCTCTGTGCCTCACACATATGGGGAGGAGTTTTGCGCCTGTGCAGAGACCCATCTCGAAACATTCTAGAGCTGACCACCTTAGCAGAGGTTCCGCTTCTGTCGCGTATTACACATGTCCCAGCCTGCCATGCTGCTCTTCAGTTGCTTTCTGTCTCCCAACAGAGCAGCATGCCTCGATTGTTTGTCCAAGGACCTATCATATCTTTAGTCGTTTTCATTTGCTCTACCTCTCTCTTATATTTAAAAAACAACTATTTTATACCTCTTCTCTTTTTATGGCTCATGTAAAAAAAAAGAATTTCTTCCCATGCTTTCCCACACTCCCACTTCTTCTCCACCTCGTGCCAGGCTCTGTGGGCTCCACCTCTCTCTTTAAAATCTGTTCCACCTGTGCTAGGAAGGTTGCACACTCTGATGTCCATTCCCAGTGCCTTTACTGCTTGGGTGAGACTCGCGCTGTCTCTGAATGCTCTGTTTGCTGAGTCTTCGCTCTGCAAACCCTTAAAAACAGAGCCTCAGGAGCTTCTGTTGGGAGCAATCCCTCCAGGTGGCGATGCAGGTGGCTTCCGGTGTCACCTGGCACTCCACCTCATCGCCTTGATGAAACTCTAAACAAAGGCCTCGTTGGTAATGGCTACTATGTCGGTATCAACCTTCTCAGCAACAGCCTCCAAACCAACCATCTTGGTACTGACACCTACTCCTACTATGGAGCTGGCTGAAGTGACTTCCTCTACCTTGGCATCTGATGCCCAGGCCCAGGCCCAGGCAACCCAGGAGGTGAAGGCAAAGCAAAGGGATAAGATGGCCCACTCTGGGACCACCCACTTCAACTGACAGTCAGCCCTGACTGACTGTGACAAACTGAAGCTGAAGAAAAGCCTGAAGCGCAAGCACTGGCCCTGAGCCATCACTGATGTTTCACCATCCACTCAAGTGCCCTCCACTCAGCTACTGTCTGTCACACTGGCACCCGTGCAGCTCTCTCCTGCCAAGGAACTGCCCTCCACAGCTTTCTCAACCTCAACACTATCTTGACAGGCATCACCACTCCTGCTTGGCTGTTAGAGACTTGTCACCATTCCAGTGTGAGGTCTCCTACATGTGTTATAGGGGTGATCATCACTACTGCAGGATTCCATTTTCACCCAGTCTCCTACATTGACCGATACCAGCAGAAACATCTTTCGAGAGAGTGCCTGCATCCTATCATATCCACCATTGTGCCAAGACCATTACCACCACCACTACAACCCCGTTCTCCCCAGCTCGTCATTACTGCTCTCTCTCACATTCTCCTCACCACCCACTGCCAGCCTTGCCTCACAGCAGAGCATATCAACGCTGCTCGCCCACTCCAGCGCTGTGCCTGTCCTCTGCTTCATCCAGCAAACAATGCCCAGCGGCCTCAGCAACAGTATCAAGGCCACTGACCTCACCAGTATCATAGAATCATAGAATCATAGAAATGTAAAGTTGGAAGAGACCACACGGGCCATCCAGTCCAACCCCCTGCTATGCAGGAACACCCTCAAAGCATTCCCGACAGATGGCCATCTAGCCTCTGCTTAAAAACCTCCAAAGAAGGAGACTCCACTACACTCCGAGGCAGCATATTCCACTGCCGGACAGCCCTGACCGTCAGGAAATTCTTCCTGAGGTTCAGGTGGAATCCCCTTTCCTGCAGCTTGAATCCATTGCTCCTTGTCCTGGTCTCGGAGCAGCAGAAAACAAGCCCTCTCCTTCCTCTACATGGCATCCCTTCAAATATTTAAACATGGCTATCATGTCCCCTCTTAACCTTCTCTTCTGCAGACTAAACATACCCAGCTTCTAAGTCTATCCTCATAGGACATGGCTTCCAGGCCTCTCACCATTTTGGTCACCCTCCTCTGGACTTGCTCCAGCTTGACCATGTCCTTCTTGAATTGGGGTGCCCAGAACTGGACACAGTATTCAAGATGCTGCTGCTGCATCACACTGCCGACTCATCTTCAGCTTGTGGTCCATGAACACTCCTAGATCCCTTTCACACATACTGCTATCCAGCCACGTGTCCCCCATCCTATATTTCTGTATTCCATTTTTTCTATCTAAGTGTAGGACCTTACACTTCTCTCTGTTGAATTTCATTTTGTTAGCCTTGGCCCAGCTCTCCAATCTATCCAGGTCATTTTAAATTTTGATCCTGTCCTCTGCCATATTAGCAACCCCTCCCAATTTGGTGTCATCTGCAAATTTGATGAGCATGCCCTCTATTCCTTCATCTAAGTCATTGATAAAAATATTGAACAGCACTGGGCCCAGGACAGAACCCTGTGGCACCCCACTAGTCACTTCTCTCCAGGATGAAAAGCAGCCATTCGTGATCACCCTTTGGGTTCGGTCGGTCAACCAATTACAAATCCAACTAACAGTAGCCCTGTCCAGCCCGCATTTTACTACTTTCTTTGCAAGAATGTCATGGGGAACTTTGTCAAAGGCCTTACTGAAATCGAGGTATGCTACATCCACAGCATTCCCTTCATCTATCAAGCTAGTAACTCTATCATAAAAAGAGATAAGATTAGTCTGGCATGACTTATTTTTGAGAAATCCGTGTTGACTTCTCATGATTACCGCATTGTTTTCTAAGTGATTAGAAACTGACTGCTTAATGAGCTACTCCAGGATCTTTCCGGGTACGGATGTCAGGCTGACTGGGCGATAATTATTTGGGTCCTCTTTTTTTCCTTTCTTGAAGATGGGGACAACATTTGCCCTCTTCCAGTCTGCTGGAACTTCTCCTGTCCTCCAAGATTTCTCAAAGATTATAGCAAGCGGTTCCGAAATGACCTCTGCCAGCTCTTTTAATATCCTAGGATGCAGTTCATCTGGCCCTGGAGACTTGAATTCATCCAGTGTGGCCAGGTATTCCTGTACCACCTTTTTACCTATTACGTGCCTCATTTCTCCTGCTTCCTCACCTGCTCCCCAACCGCCAGGTTGAGTGCTTGTATCCTTCTGGGAAAAAACTGAGACAAAGAAGGTGTTAAGTAGTTCTGCCTTTTCTCTTCCCCCTGTGAGTAATTCACCATGTTCTCTGCGCAACGACCCTATCATCTCCTTCTTTTTCCTTTTGCTGCGGACGTGTTTAAAAAAGCCCTTTTTATTGTTTTTAATCTGGCCAGCCTAAGTTCGTTCTGTGCTTTAGCCTTTCTGACGTCCTCCCTACATCCCCGGGCCACTTGCTTAAATTCTTCTTTGGTGGTTTCCCCCTTCTTCCATTTCCTATACATGTTTCTTTTAACGCTTAGCTCAGCTGAGAGTTCTTTAGTCAGCCATTCTGGTTTCTTCAGATGCCTTCCATTTTTCCTCCTTAATGGCACAGTTTTAGACTGTGCCTTCAATATCTCCTTTTTAAGGAACTCCCATGCCTCCTGAACTCCTTTCTCTTTCACTATTCTTGACCACGGAATTCCAGCAAGCAGCTCCCTAAGTTTACTGAAGTCTGCTTTTTTAAAATCTAAGATGAGTGTTTGGCTACCCTTATCTTCTCCTTCCCACTGAATGCCAAATTCCAATAGGGCATGGTCCCTCCCCCCTAAAGATCCAACCACTTCTACCTCATTAACAAGGTCATCCCTGCTGGCCAGGATCAGATCTAGAATCTTTGATCCCCTTGTGACCTCTTCCACCTTGCTGCCAGACCATGAAGTTGTCTGCAAGATAAGCAAGAAACTTGCTGGACCTTGCTGTCTTGGCAGAGTTTAACTGCCAGCATATATCTGAGTAATTGAAATCTCCCATTATTACTGTATCTCTCCTCCTTGAATGTGCAGTAATTTGGTTGAGGAAGGGGGCATCAAAGTCCTCAGCCTGGGTTGGAGGTCTGTAGTAAACCCCCACCAGAATATCCCTATTGTTTCTTGCTCCCTTAATTCTTACCCAAATGCTCTCGACTTGGCTTACTCAGTTTAAGTCAAGGATCTCTTCACAGGTATCCTCATCTTCTACTCTCATGCTACTATTAGTAATAATACTACATCTGCATCTGTCTTGACTTCCATAACATCTGCTGTCTGTAGTGCCTTGTTGATGAGCATCTTCATTCCGTGGCACATGCCTTTGTGACAGCTGCTACACCAACATCAGTGGCAGTGGTAGCACTCGTTCTGACTACTGCCACAGCCCCTTCTCCCACCATTCCAATGGAGTCATCAGAAGGGGAATATGAGTCCAACTCAGCCTCACCAGATTTCTAGTCAGCCTCTACCCCCTCGCCACCAGGAAAGGTGAGGACATTACACCAGCTGTTCCACCAGAGGATGTTAAGATGTTCTCCAGTATCACCCTCTGGATGGCCAAATGTATCAGCCTTGATGTCATGCTTCCTCCAATCCCAGTGGTGGATCTGGTCCTCACCATGGTGTACTCTCAGGCCCTGGACTCAGCAACCATCCACTTCTCTTGACTCTGATCAAGGTCCCCAAACTTTTACAGACAAAGCCTCCCTCCCTCCCTCCCTCCCTCTTTGGAACACTTCTACAAGACCAAGCAGGACAGTGCCCTTCTCCTCTCCAGTCACCCACCTCCAAATTCCATTGTCATGTGTGAGGGCACAGATGACCACTTGAAGAACCACAGTTACAGGTAAGCAACCTGTTCTTCTGAATCTTATGAGTATAGTGATAACATGGATAGATCACTTATGCAGTTATATACAGCATTGTGTTTTAAACTATGTGAAACTACAGTTGTGACAGCAAGTCTCTGAGACACGTTTACAATGGCCAGTGGGAAAGACAACTTAAATCTTTTCAGCTCCTCTGAACCTTTTATGTTGATTGTCAGCTAACTTCTCATTAGTCCATTCCCTCTGTACTATTTTGCAAGCAAATTAGAATGTCTACCTTTACTGTTGGATTCACTCTTATAAATAAGTTGTTATTAGTTATGAATTTAGTATATGTGTGTTTTAACCCTCTGCCAGGCAGTTTAATCCCCAATAGTCACACATTGTTGCCAAATTTAGATAGACCTAGATTTAGAGCCAGGTTTTTTACAGCATTGTCACCTGAAGAATTGCAAGCAGTGTTCTTAACTTTCAGCCGTGTACTGTGTAGAGACAAAAGTGGATAGAACAATAATTGTCCAACAAATCAATAGCATTTGTGTTGGTTCCTTTTTTTTACAAACAAGAAGGGCTGAGCAACTCTTGAAACCAAATGCCCCATCTCATAGGAAACTGTGTTTTATGGCTCTGGGTGTTTGACTGTTTCAGAATTCCTTTGATTGTGTACACATGTCGGACATTTTTGTATCCTGCTGTACATAGGAGTTTTCATTGGGGTCAGAAGACAGTCCATAGTAAGGCATTCAGTTGAAAGGCTTTTTTAAAATAACAATCTGGCTGTATTAAGATTAAAGAAGATGTATTTTTATTAAATATTAAGATTGTCTGCGTAAAAACCTGTACATAGATTTCTGTGATAGATCTTGATGTTTCTCTTCTGCTGTGGGTTTTGTGACTATGATCAAAGCACTCTTCACAAATGCCATATTATGGTTGTTTGGGTGTTTTATCTCTGAGTATCTGAATACTGAACAAGACAATAATGATATACCTCGTAAGACTGTGGGCAAAACAATAACGATAACAATTCTAAACCACTTTGCAAGTTAAAATTAATTATTAAAAGGTTGTATTGAGAATTTTGTGTATTGAGATTAACACAAAAAGAACGTAGTGTTTCCCCCAAATATTGTCAGCATTTTCATGAACATGAGAAATTAGAAGTTAAACTATATAGAAAATATGTCATAAACTTCAGTATGGTTGAGTTGTATATTTCCAGTGTGTCTCTTAGGTATGAACAATGTTCTTATTCCTGTAACTGAACATCTTAATTCAGTAACAATACTCATAGTTCAAGCAAGTGTTAAGTAGGAGAGCTTAATTTCAGTACTGAATGCTGCTGAGCACCTTGTGGCAAGTTATTTGAAGGAGCAGATATAAGTTTAGTAGAGCACAAGTAATATTCTAGGAGTAGACTTTAAGAAGAATCAGAATGAATGTGTTCCTGGAGTATTCCTTAAAAGAAGACATAACAGGAGGGAAACATTGTTTTATTGTATGGTTGTTTGTAAAGAGATGTCTCTTTGAGAGATGTGTTCTTATTTGGGACTCTGTCTTTAGGCATCTGTGGTACATAGAGTGCTTAGTCTCTGTGATGATGCAGTCTTTGAAAAGTTAGAGGAAATGGTAATTCCAGATATTTGTGAAGAATAGTGAAGTGATATTTTTAGAGGTTCCCTGCTGTTCAACATATTAGCTTTTGTTTGCTGTTCCATTATGGTAGTTGGCTAATAATTTGCCTTGAGCTTTTGGCTAAACAAAACCTACAAGATGTTTCTTCGCAATTCTATTCCAATGTAAAACAAGAAAGTGCTCCAAGCTGCCCTTTTTTGTACCTCATTTTAAGGGGCCTCATTAGAGGGGTGGTGCATGTGTGTTATTCTGTACATCTGTTTTTGATTATTTCACTAAACTATTGTTTTCTGTAGTGACTTTGGTAGCAAGAAAAAAAGGAACTGGAAAGTGCAGTGATTGATCTTAAGATTCAGAAGAGCCCATCATAGTTAGCTTGAATGTATAGAAAAGTTAATCATTCTGAACTCCAGGTGAGATGGAATTCTGTCAGTCTCATCCTCCAAGAAAAGAATTGTGCAGGAGTGTAAAATCAGTCTTAAGTCATCTTCTGAAACTCTCACATTATTCTGGTGGCTAGAGAAGAGGTGGTTCTGCTGTAGCTCCAGTATTGTCAGAGTTACTTAAGTACTGGGATTCTGTGGTAAAGCAAGAGATGGTGCTAGAAGATACCTCCCTCAGCACGAGGGCCAAAGGGAAGGGAATTGGGAGGGAACTCTAGAGAGGAGAAGGAAGGCATGTGTGTGCCTTGCTGTCCCCATTCCCCTGCCTTTTGCCTTGTTGCAAGTTCTTAGCACTGGGGCCAGAGGCAAAGGAATGGGAGGGGGAGCTCCTGGAGGGAAAAAGAAGGTGCACACATGCTTCCCCCTCCATTACCTTGCTTTTTGCCCAGGCATGTTTGCCTTCTTTCTCCTCACTAAGAAAAATGCAAGGGAATGGGAGGAGGAGAATGGGGGAGACCTGTGCACACCTCACAAATAATCTAATCTGCAAAGGTCAAACCTGTAGAGGTGGAGGGAGGATTGTAATTACATAGTGTTTTACTCTAGAAATGACAGTCTAAGAGGAAACAGGGTGGCACTTAATAGTGATGTAACATATAGCAAAAACAATTAGGATATAATGTAAAGTCTAACTGAATAATATCAGTAAAACTACATGGTGAACCTATTATTGCAACCATAATCCAAATTTATTCTCCAGCTACAGAGGTGGAAGAGAAGGAAATCAAAACATTTTATGGTGTCTAGGAAGAAATTGATTGCACATCAAAATAATTCATGTTGATAATCCTAGGCAAATAGAACTTAAAAATAGGAAACAGAATGGAGCCATTAGAAGAAATTGGTCTAGGATCAAGAAATGAAGCAGGAGAGCAATTTCTGTTGCCAATGCAATTTGTAGGCAACTAAACAGACAATGGTATATAGAGACTTCACTAGATGACCAGTATAGAAATTGATTAGATTATATAGTTGGAAACATAAGATGAAGAAATTCTGTTCTCTCTGCAAAAGCGAGACCAGGAGGATATTGTGGCACTAATAATAAATTATATATAAAAAAATTACAGTAAAGATCATGAACAGATTTCCACTACTAAACCTGACTGTGGACCAGAAGAACTGTGGACTGAAACCATGGATGTCATTATGCAAGAATGCAGAAAGATTATTTGTTGGCAGAAAGAAGCAAGAGTTTCAGTTGGGTGTCTGATGAAACTCTTCAAAAAGTTAAAGATAGATAAGAACTAAAAGCAAAAGGTGTCAGAAGCAGGTTCAGAATTGTGAATGCACTTGTCCCATTGATTTGTATGTAGACACAAGATTGCTTCTCTGCAGATTCTCTGCAGAATCCTAGAATAATAGAGTTGGAACAGACCACAGGGACCATCCAGTCCAACCCCTTGCAGTGCAAGAAAATATATCAAAGCACTTCCAACAGATGGCCATCCAGCCTCTGTTTAAAAACCTCCAAAGAAGGAGACTCCATCACGCTCCAA
Organism: Iguana delicatissima; assembly: GCA_948472985.1. Lineage (NCBI taxonomy): Eukaryota > Metazoa > Chordata > Lepidosauria > Squamata > Iguanidae > Iguana > Iguana delicatissima. Next base: position 50,189 of record CAOKZL010002105.1, read on the forward strand.
GGCAGCATATTCCACTGCCAGACAGATCTGAGCATCAGGAAGTTCTTCCTGAGGTTCAGGTGGAATCTCTTTTCCTGTTGTTTGAATCCATTGTTCCTTGTCCTAGTTTCTGGAGCAATGGAAAACAAGTTGTTCCCTCTTCAATGTGACATCCTTTCAGATATTTAAACATGGCTATAGTGTTCCCTCTTAACCTTCTCTTCTGTAGACTAAACATACCCAGCTCCCTAAGATGCTTCTCATAGCGCATGGCTTCCAGACCCTTCACCATTGTTGTGCCCAGAACTGGACACAGTATTCCAAATGAGGCCTGACCAAAGCAGAATAGAGTGGTACTATTACTTTCTTTGATCTGGATACCATTGATGCAACCAAGAATTGTGTTGGCTTTCTTGACTGCCGCACCACACTGCTGACTAATGTTCAGCTTGTGGTCTCCTAAGACTTCTAGGTCCCTTTCACACATGCTGTTGTCCAGCCAGGTATCTCCTACCCTATATTTGTGCATTTCATTTTTTCTGCCTAGGTGTAGGGCTTTACATTTCTCTCTGTTCAAATTCATTTTATTAGTCTTGGCCCAGCTCTCTAATCTGTCAAGGTCATTTTGAATTTTGATCCTGTCCGCTGAGGTATTAGCAACCCCTCCCAACTTGGTATCATCTGCCAATTTGATGAGCATGCCCTCATCCACATCGTTGATAAAGTTGTTGAATAGCACTGGGCCCAGGATAGAATCCTGTGGGACCCCAGTAGTCACTTTTCTCTAGGATGAAAAGTAGCCATTGGTGAGCACTCTTTGGGTTCAGTCAGTCAACCAGTTACAAATCCGCCTGACAGGAGCCCTGTCTAGCCCGCATTTTACTAGCTTCTTTGCAAGAATATCATGGGGAGGTTTGTCAAAGGCCTTACTGTAATCAAGAAGTGCTACATCCACAGCATTCCTTCATCTGTCAAGCGCGTAACTCTATCGTAAAAAGAGATAAGGTTAATCTGGCATGACTTATTTTTGAGAAACTCATGCTGACTTTTAGTAATCACAGCATTGCTTTCTAAATAATTACAGACTGTCTGCTTAATAGGTTGTTGTGGGTTTTCCGGGCTTTGAGGCCGTGTTCTGTTAGTATTTTCTTCTGACGTTTCGCCTGCATCTGTGTTTGCTTAATGATCTGCTCTAAAATATTTCCAGGTATAGACATCAGGCTGACTGGGCAATAATTATCTGGGTCCTCTTTTTCCCCTCCTTTTTGAAGATGAGGACAACATTTGCCCTTCTGCAGTCCACTGGGACTTCCCCTGTTCTCTAAGAATTCTCAAAGATTAATGCCAGCGGTTCTGAAGTTACTTCTGCCAAATCTTTTAATATACTTGGATGTAGTTCATCTAGCCCTGGAGACTTGAATTCATTTAAAGTAGACAGGTATTCCTGTACTGCTTCCCTGTCTTTACTGTGCTGAGTTTCTGCCACTTCCCCACCTGCTCCCCACCCCCCAGGTAGAGTAAAACATACATAAATCTTGATTGATATAGCCATGGCCATTACAAAGTATTTCAGATAAAAACAACATTAAAACAATACAAAGGGTGTTACACTTTATGCTTCCATTCCTCATCTCTGACTTCTATTTATCCTTACTGCAAAGTTTCCTTTTCAGAATTGATGCTTTGAAAGCAAAACAAGCAACTTTACTGGAAATGTATGGGACTGAATCCTCCAAAAGGAGCTTAATTAAAAATGAGCTAGGCTTATTGGGTGTAATGTAAGGTCAAGATCTTTAAACAGGACCTTTCTTAAGTCTATATAAATTGGGCATACCAGTAAGTAATGTACTAAATCTTCAACTGTATTGCTACCACATGGACAAACTCTATGCTCCCTGGGGAGCTCCTGAGTCCACTAAGTTACAATGTAGAGCTGTGAAAGTACATCTCCACTTAGAATTGCTTATGCTATTTAAGTATTGAGGATGAGGCATTTGTATAGGTAATTTGGCATACCTGGGGCACACTTTGACATGCATGTGGAAACATGATCAGCTTGAAAATCATTTTTTAAAATGTGTACCTTCAGATGTCAAGCTGCTTGCTCAAAGTTTAAAGCATTTAGGGACTCCAGTGAGAGGCCGTAACCCTCCAATAGATGTATAATCTTCTGGTTCCAGGATAGATATTTTCTACTATTGCAGTTTAATATCTCTTTGAAGGCATTCAAAACTAAGGAAGAACCTATTCCTTTTCTCAGTTTCAGCCAATATTTGATTGCATATATGTGAACAACACCAGTCTCCAACCGCAAAATGGAGGTTTCAATTCCTATAGGTAGTCCTAAGATTACCTAAGGAAATTATTCGGAACTGGTTCTAGTTGTGTTTTCAGGGAGGCTCCCCAGAGTTCAGCACCATAACATATCTGAGCAACTACCTTAGTCTTATAGATTTTAATAGCAGGTGAAATCTGTTTTCCACCTCTACCCCAGTAGAATGTTAGTAGGGAATTGACAGTGCTAATGGTGATTTTTTTAGTACTCTCGTAATGATTTGTCCAGAGTCCAGTCTGGGAGAAATTAACGCCTAACTATTTAAATGATTTCACCTGTTCTATAGAATGCCCATCAATCTGCCATACATATTTTATATATCTGTTGGCAAACACTAAGATTTTGGTTTTATCATAATTAATTTTTAATTTGTCATGTAATGCCAGTTGATTAAAAGCTTTCAGTAATCTCCTCATCTTTTGTTGTATCTGTGACAATAGAATAGTGTTGTCTGCATACATAAGTACTATTGATTTCTTATTACCTAATCGAGGGGGAGCAAAGTTGTCATTATTGCTTGGGTCAGTTATTAATTAACATAAAAATTAAATAGTGCTGGAGCTAACAAACAACCTTGCCAAACGCCTTGACTAGTTGGTATCAGTTCTGATAACAAGCCAGATTGATTCAATCTTACTTGGATCTTAGTATTAGCGTGGAGTTCATGCATTAACATTAGCAACCTTTTGTCTGTATCTGTTCTATATCATTTGTCCCATAGCGGTTCCCTGTTAATGGAATCAAAAGCTGCTGAAAAGTCGATAAATACCACAAACAAGCACTTTCATTTCAAGCTAACATATTTGTGCACAGCACAAAGCAATGATCCACAGTTGAACAATTACATCGGAAACCTGTCTGTTCTTCAGCAATGATTTCATTAGACTCCAGCCAGTAATTTAATGTTATGGATAGATATTAAGTATAAGTTGTAGAAGAAATATCCAATAGGCTGATAGAACAAAAGTTGACTGATTTACTTGGATCACCTTTTTAAAATATGGGTACTACCATACTGATGTTCCATTTGGGTGGAAAACAACCAGTTTCATTTATCTCTGTAAATAAGATTGCTAGAATTGAAGCCCACCAATTTGGTGCTGCTTTATAAACTCTACCTATGATTCCATCTTCACCAGGTGCTTTTCCCTTCTTTAGAGTAGCAATAATTTCAGAGATGTCCTTAGGGGAGACTGGGTCCCACATTGGCAAGTCATCTGTCATCCCAGGTGGACAACTTTTGCTTCTTGTAGAACCTTCCAGAGAATTATTAAAGGGCTCATTAAATAGACATTGAAAATGGGCCTGCCATTCATGAGGAGATATTTTGGGTTCAATCAACGGTTGGTCAGCTACCTTAGATTTATTAATGAGTTTCCAAAATCTTTGTGAATCTCTACTTTGAGCTGCCACCAAGAGCTCATTCTATTGTAAGTTGAAATATGACAACCTTTTGTATTTTAACAGTTTCTTATAATTCCTTCTTAGTTGGCAAAAATAAATTAATCTAGGAGCTTGCACCTTGCGAGCTATTCTTGCTGCTGCATTTAGCTTGGAACTGGCCATTCTACATTCTCTGTCGTACCATCCAGAGGCATAAGATTTTATTGATTCTAAGGTTGTTGTCTTGGGAAATGGAGATTCTAATATCTGCAGAATTTCCAAGAATTTGGTAATATGATCTTTGCTTTCTGGCACATGGGTTATTTTCTCTCTCAGTTGCAGATTCTTCTCATCACATAGTACTCCCAGCAACTGATGTTCTGTTTACACAGACCATCTAATTCTTTTAGTTAGAGTGCAGATAGAGATATTCAAAAGATCTTTGTCCTGTAATGACTCAAGTGCCTTCAAAAACAATAACTGGAGTGGAAAATGATTGCTTTCTGGGGAGCAAATTACTTCAAACTCATTAATATAGGGAATCAGATCAGGTGAAAATGCTACATAATCTATGACGCTTCCTCCGCAGCCAGTAAAGAAAGTTATATTGCCCGGTTTGTCCTTTGGGTGGTTGCCATTGAAGATACATAGATTAAATTTTAGTACAACACTATAGAATATTTTGCTATCTTCATTTATCACACTATCCTTTGATTCTCTGCCTGCATTTATGGGTGAAATTTGGGACTGCAGTTTATGCATATTAGAGCTGTTCATAAGGAATTCCTCATTTGGGCCAATATGAGTATTTAGGTCTCCCATCAAAATTATGGATACACCATGATTTGTAATTTGTAGGTGTTCCATAAATATCTCTAATTCTCCCTATATATGTCTGTAATCATGTTTGGAGTTCCTGAGTGCAATATAAATATTTATAAAATAGATGCTGGTTTTGTTGTTCAGATTAACTATCATCATCATCATCATCATTACCATCAAGCCTTTATTGCAGTCAGCAGACCATGAAGTGATATACATTCTACACGCAGGTACATAGTTATATACATTCTACACACAAGTAAAAATATAATATAAAAATATAAACAGTCTGTGTAAAAATAAAGCACAGGGTATAATTAACTACATATAAATGCATTTTAAAATTTACACATAGGAAGTTGGAGCTGTCAACACTTATCTCTTCACATTTAATATTTTGATTAACTGCTACATAAGTAATTAGACCTCCACTTGGGCAGCCGTATTTCGCCAGCTTTTATGCAAGTTTTAACAAAAAAGTGAACCCCTCAAGATTGATGTTACTTTTCTTGGAGCAAATCCAGGTTTCCTAAAGACAAATGACAGTATGTTTCTTTAAGAAATTGCTTATCTTTTTGTCATGTAGCTTGTTTACTAGACCAGCCACATTTCATGAAAGAATTTGGTATTGAAAATCTGGATTGAAAGCTGAATTAGATGTAGTAGAATGTTGTGAGCTCCCAATCAAAGGTTCTGTCTGTGAAAGATACTCTGAAAAGGAGGGGTCTCTACAGTTAGCATTCCATTCTGCAATGTAATAACACAGAATCATTGTTCTGTAGGCCTACAAGTCAGTCTGTTGATTCTATAGGTAAAATAAAGTCCTGTGTATCCTCCAACACATCCACATCTTTTCTGATGGATATACTATTAGGAGACACAAAATGGTCGACACAGGGTGCATTAGCTTGAGACAAAATGGGCTGGTATGCCTCCTTTGAGGGTAAAAGATAACATGCAAAAACCTTTTCACAGGCTGATCTCAGAAAAGACTTAGGTGCAGATTGTATTGCTGGTAAAAGTTCTTGTGTACAATAACTTCCAGATTTCTCCATATCTCCCATATCTTCTGCCTCCAAACAAATTAAGGCCCTTTCTGCACGTGGAGGGGGAAACGGGAAAATGCTCTAAAACGGAGCTTACCGACAGCTGGGTAAGTCCGTCACCATGCGGAGCAGCGCGATCTTGCTGTTCCGGAGTCCTCTGGCTTCCAAAATGGCAGCCTCGGCGTCCAAAATGGCGGCTTCCGGCTGGTGGAGGCTCTCCACCAACTGGAGAAGCTCGCCAGCCTAAAGCCCACCCTTGGCAGATCTGCAGGCTCGCACTAGTAAATAAAGGAAATAACAGTAAGATCAAAGGAATTAAAATAAGAGGCAAAGATTACAAAATGAGAGCATTTGTGAATGACATTGTTATATCCTTAGAAGATGCAATACTAAGTACTGAAGAAAAGAACATTAACCAAATTTGGGGAGATCTCTGGCCTAAATGTTAATGAGGAAAAGACTAATATTTTGATGAAAAGTATGTTGAAAGAAGAGGATAAAGAATTAAGTCAGCTATCAGGATACAACCTGAACACAAAAATGAAATATCCGGGAGTTTACTTAATTAAGAAGAATTCTGAGTTATTAAAAAAATAAGTGTGAAATAGTTTGGAAGGAAATTAAGAACGATTTATGGAATTGGAAGAATCTGAAATTATCTCTACTAGGAAGAATATCAACAATTAAAATGACTATGTTACCTAAATTACTCTTTTTTTAAAAGCAATCCCAGTGATAAATAACAAAATAATATTTTTAAAATGGCAAAGAGACATTTCAAGATTTATATGGGAGGGGAAAAAGCCAAGAATAAAATTCAAAATACTCCAAGATGGCTAAAGTAACAGGAGGGTTAAGTCTCCCAAATCTCAGATTTTATTATTGGTTGTGCTGTCTTGACTGGGCCAAAGAATGGATAGAGTTAAATAACACCAGGTTGCTGACTCTAGAAGGTGAACACTTCTACTTTGTGTGGCATGCCTATCTTTGGTACAATAAAGAAAAAGTTTATAAAGACTTTAATAATCGTTTTACAAGGAAATCATTACTAAAGGTTTAGAAGAGTTATAAGTTGAGATGCAGCCCCCAAACACCACTTTGGATATCATCTCATGAGGCATTTTATGAAAAAGAAAATATCCTATATGCTAAATGGATAACATTTAAAGACTTGACAAAGATACAAAAAGACAACCTAGTAATGAAGACCAACGAGGAACTAAAGAAGAAGAAATTTCATGCCATTGGCTATGATATAGACAACATAAAGAAAAGTGGAAAATTAAAGCAAAATTAAATGGCTTTCCAAAAGGAAATACAGATTTAGATTTAATTGTATCTAATGAAGACCAAAAGACTGTATCAAAAATCTATAAAATATTGTTGAAATTGGACACTGAGGAAGAAATAATTAAGGAATCAATGATAAAATGGGCACAACATATAGACCACCCACTGACACTTGACCAAGGGGAAAGAACCTGGAATAGAAGATTGACATATACAGCAAATCAAGATGTAAAGGGAAATATATGCAAGATGTAGTTTAGATGGTACCTCTTCCTCCTCAAAAGATGTATAAAAATTACAATAGCAAATGTTGGAAATGTGATGTGGATGTACTGATGTGATGTACTTTCTATCATATTTGGTGGTCTTGTCATGAAGTTAAAAAATACTGCAAAGACATCCTTATGTTAATTGAAAAAATATTAGGTATTCACCTACAAATGACTCCAGAAATGTCTCTCTTTGGAACGATAGAAGATAAACTAGAAAAAGAACATGGAAATTTTTTGTTTTATATGACTGCTGCTGCTAGATTGGCATTTGCAAAAAAATGAAAACAAAAATCACTCCTGACAGAAGGTGACTGGATATTAAAACTGATCAACATGGCTTTAATGGATAAACTGACAAACCTAATGAGGGAAGGGAATTTAAAGAATTGCATTAAGAGACTGGGATGAGGTAACCAAGTATTTAAGAAACACTTAGGGTGATCTAGCAATAGCCAATTTCATGGATTGAGGGTAACGTATTTTTAGAAGTAGAAATGTTAATTGTTAAATTATGTTGTTATATCTTTTAAACTGTCTTTCTAAGTATATTATTTAATTTAATAGGAATTATGTATTAAGAGGATTTAAAATATAGTAGCAATTAAGATTTAATTACATCATCAGCTATGAGTTAGAGTTTTACTTGTATAATGCAATGGGAAAGATTTCTTCTGCATAGGTAATCAAAGTTACCAATGACTTGTCAAGGGAAAGTCAACATATGATTTGTGGAAGCTAGAATGTAGTTTGAATATGACTGTATGAATGTTGAGTTTGTTTTTTTAAATAATATAATTATTTTAAAAAAGCCAAAATGACCAAACTGAGCTTATATTACTTTGGACATAATGTGAGATGATATTACTCATTAGGAAAGACAATGCTTAGTGAAGTTGAAGCAAGTAGGAAAAGAAGAAAACAGCATTACAGGAGGATAGATTCCTGAGCAAGACCTGAGCAGGGTCGGTTATTTTCTTGTATTTTTTAAATTTAGATTTTAATTTGTTTTTTCACACGGCCCAACCTCAGCTCACTTTCATAACTTGCCAGTTCTGCAAACAAACTGACCAAAAATGCTGTGCTGATTGTTTTTTGCTGAAATAATGGGCATGTTTTCTAATAAAAGCTCTCAGGTATGTATTCATATCTGTAATTCCATACCAGTTCCTGAAAAGTTAGGCAAATTTTTAAGATAACTAAAAGCTAGGGTTGTGAGGAAAGCACCATGTTATTCCCATGTCTGCTTTTCAGTGGAAGTTATGGAATTTAAAGCCATCCATGGATTGCTTTTGCTCCTCTTTAAGCCCACTCTGTGAATTTGAGAAGTGTAGGTCTGAGAAGAAAATTCAGTGCTCAGGATGATTCAATCGGCTGAAATACCATTGGACTTGTTTACAAGGAATTACTGATCTAGAAAATACTACGTTTGCAATAATAACCTATTATAGCCTATTACCATTCTAGGCAGAAAAATAAGCATGTTGGGAATAATTCAGAGGCATATCTAGATGGAGGCAAGAGGGGCAGCTACCCTAGGTGCCAGTATCACGGGGTGCAAAAAAACCCTGCTGAAGATTTAGCGGCAGCGGAGCAGGAGAAGGAGGGGGAAGAAGAGGAGGTGAGGGTGAGGGTGGAGGCAATGAGCACCACTGCTATTTGAGGGCAGAAGTGTTGGGCAATGGACACCATACTTCCGCCTCGCTCCTTGTCAGTGCTCACTGCCACCGCCTCCTCCTGCTCCCCGAGCTCACTAGTGTAGTACTGCTTGAGCCAGCTGTGGGCGTTGTCCAAGTGCTGGTGGGGCAGCCCATTAAGCATGGTGCTCATGTCCTAGCTGGCCTAGGCCTGGAGCAACTCCTGTCTACCTGGATGGAGGCACATGGTCAGGTCGTAGATGTGCTGGCTGGCCCGGACCAAATAGGAGCCCATGGTGCAGCACCGCCTTATCTTGGCATGGGTATAGGGGTGCAGGGCAGGCAAGGCATTGAGGCGTACCTGGAGAGACTCCCTCCCACATCCTTGTAAGACCCCTACTCCCATGCCTTTGTGAGAAGAACTACCTCTTCCCCATGCTCACCAGGCCAGCAAGCTGGCAGGCAAACTCCCTGACTGCCAGTGCACTCCCCTCTTGCATCAGACAAGGCCACCACTGGTGCTTGTCCGTGATGGATGTGGCCCTGAGCCAGCCATCGTAGACTCCCCAGTCCTGGGCCCATCTCCCATTGAGCTGCAGGCCAATCAGTGCAGGCCCCAGCAGGGGGAAAACACACAATGGTCCTCTCTGGCTGGGAAGCCGCTGTACCCTGCTAGCACCTAAGGAGGTGATTGTCTGCCCCCTCCTCTGCTGCACCAATAAGCAGAAGAGCTTGGAGGCCCTCCCCCAAGGCAAGCTCAGTGGAGGGGAACACGGCCTGCCATCACCATGATGACACCCGGCAGGAACTCGAGTGGGAACAGAAGCAGCAGCATTTTGGGGAGGAGGCCAGAGAAGAGAGGAGGAGGGAGGGGGTGGCTGTGGCCCTTGGAGGTCTCTGGGGCAGCCAGGAAAGGGTGGGTTCTCAGTCTCCACTGGACAGACAGCTGGTCCCTAGCAGGCCCACTTCCTTGGTGTCTTGTTTCTGCCCACAGCAAACTGTCCTGGGCTTCAGGCTGCGAGGAAAGCACCTCGCTTGCTTTTGCAAAGTAGGGAGTGGTGACAACCTCGCTGCCTTCAGGTCCTCCTGCCTGGATCTGTGTTCTCAGCTCACTGACCAAACAGTGTGCATGATTTGGCCAGTTTGACTGGGACTGGTGCTCTTTTCTTTTCTTTTCTAATATTTTTATTGAGGAATTTGCCTTAAAAATTTTTTTAAAAAACCTTCCCACTTCCAAGCTTTCATTTCTCAGTTGAATCTGCTTGTTTTCATTGTTTACGTACATACATGTATAATTTCTGCTTAACAAGAGAAAGCGATTACATTGTTTCTTTTTCATTGTTACATTGTTACATTACATTGTTTTCTTTTTCAATCCTTATACCTTTATGACTTTATCAAATCCAAAACTCCTTTCCACTCCCTTTCAAAGTTCTGAATAGGTTTATTTTTCAAAGAGAATGCTATTTTTTCTGTATCTACCATATCCAGAACTTTTACCTCCCGTTCTTCTATATCAATATATTTCTTTTCTTTCCAATGTTGCGCATGTGTCAACCTAGCAGCAGTTATTAAATACAGCAATACACTCTGATAACATCTTATATCTCTTTGTTGCCCTATAATATTTAACAAATAAAATTCCAGTTTCATTTCAAAATTCAAATTATAAATTCTTTGGATTTCGTCGTATATCTCCTTCCAAAATTTTCTTGCTATTTTGCAAGTCCACCACATATGAAAAAAAGACCATTACATTTCCAGCATCTTACGTTTCCATCTTTTGTTATTCTTTGTAATCTTTCTGGGGTCATATACCATCTATGTAACATTTTATAATAGTTCTCTCTTAAGTTTAAGTTTGGTGTGAATTTTATATCAGTTTTCCATGTTCCTCCCAAGCTTCTAATTCAATAGAGTATCCAATATTTTGTGCCCGTCTGACCACTTAGTTTAACAACTTCTGATTCCATTTCTCTTTTCAACAATAATTTATAAAATTTTGAAATTCTCTTCTTCTGATCGCCCCTCATTAACAGGTCTAATTCATTTTATTTTCTCTCAAATCCGTATAATTTATAGTCCATTTTAAATCTCTCTTTGAGTTGTCTCCATGGGAACCAATTTAGCTCATGTCCCAAAGTCTTTAATTCTTCTGTTGTACACATTCTTGGCTTATCCCCTTCCCACTTCAACAACTCTTGATATGTTAGTAGATTTCCTTGTTTTGTCAAGGTGATTTTATATGCTTCTTGAGATGAAGTCCGGAGTGGAAGTTTTCTGTAAAATTATTGTTTTAATTGTAGCCAGACCTTCAATAATGTCTTTCGGATACAATGATTATTGAACTCTTTATTCACTGTGATTCTATCATAGCATAGATATCCGTGCCACCCAAACCTATTATTTATTCCATCCAATTCTTTAATTATTGTGTTTCCTACTTGTATCCATTCTTTAATTAAGTCCAAACAACATGCATAATAATAGGTTTTTAATGATGGTACATCAAATCCTCCTCTCTCCTTTGCTGCCCTCTCCTCTGCTGTAATATTTTAAATCTTATTCTTGGTTTTTTTCCTTGCCACATAAATTTCCGTAAATCCTTTTCCCATTCTTTAAATATCCTCTCTCTTCCTGTTATTGGTAAGTTCTGGAAGAGGAACATAAGCTTTGGTAGTAAGGACACCTTAAACGCATTTAACCTTCCCAGGTGAGATAGGTTTAGATTTTTCCATTTTTCCATGTCGCTTCTAATCTCTTTCCAAATCTTGGAGTAATTATTATCAAATAATTCTTGGTTCTTATTTGTTATAATAATACCTAAATAGTTTGTTTTCTTAGTTAGTTGATATCCAGATCTTCTCTCCAGATCAGCTTGTTCTTTTTTTTTGTTATGTTTAATGTCATCATCATTGTCTTTTCTCTGTTTATCGTATAACCTGCCATTAGTCCATATTTTTGTAATATTTCCGTCAACGCCTGAATTGATTCTTGAGGTTCCTCCATAATTATAATTACATCATTGGCAAATGCTTTAAATTTCATTTCCTTATTCTTTATTTTCAGACCTTTTATTTGTGAATCTTCATTTATTGCAATCAAAAGTACATCCAATACTGCTATAAATAATAATGGTGATAAGGGGCATACTTGCCATACCCCTTTATTTATAACAAAGCTTGTTGTTGTGTCTGCATTTATGATTATCCTCGCTGATTGATCTTGATAAATCATCTTGATCCATTTACAAAAGGTTTCTCCCAGGTCATATTTTTTTAAAGCCCGATATAAAAAGTCCCAGGAAACATTGTCAAAAGCTTTTTGTGCATCGAAAAAGATGAGTACTGCCTTCTTCTCCGGGTTTTTATCATGATATTCAATCACATCCGATAATGTTCTTACATTATTCTTCATTTGTCTGCCTGAGAGAAAAACCTGTATATGACCTTCTTGGATCTTATCCTGTAGTATGTGTCTTAAACGTTTTGCCAGCACTGTTGCTAATATTTTATAATTTGTATTCAACAAGGAAATTGGTCTGTAATTTTTAACTTGTCTTTTATCCTTGTCCTCTTTGGGTATCAATACAATATTAGCTTCTCCCCAAGATTGTGGTTTACCATAGTTTTCTATTTCTTTCAAGGTTGCTTGGAATGGCTGAATTAATACTTTCACAAATCTTTTATAATATAGCGCAGTCCTGGTGCCTTATCTACCTTCAAATCCTTTATTGCCTCTTCTATTTCAGTAAGTGTTATTGATTTATTTAACTGTTCCTGTTTCTTCCGTGATATTTTTGGAATCTTAACTTTGGAAAGGAATTCTCTCAGATTCCCCTCATTTCGATGGAATGGTTTTGTTTCACGAAATAATTTTCCAAAATATTCTTCAAACTTCTGCTTTATTTTTTCATGTTGAGTGAGCATCTTCTTCCCATTTTTTAATTCAACTACTATATTCTTCTCTCTCCTCTTCTTAAGTTTATGTGCTAACCATTTTCCAGTTTTATTTGCTTGTTCAAATTGAGTCAATTTTAGGTGTTTCATCTTCTTTTCTGTTTCCTCAGATATGTTCATCCTTATCTCTTTTTGTATTTTCTGAATCTCCCATTGTAGTGATTTCTTCAATGGATACTGGTGCTCCTTTCAGTGCACAATGGAGACACTAAAAAGGCCTTGATTACAACTCCCATCTTCCCCACTGCTGGCTGCGGCAGACGGAGCCCTAGGCTAAAGGCCTCTGTTGCATGCTGGCTTTCCCTGACGAGCGAAGACCCTCTGCAGCAGCAGGAGAGCAGCAGCACCCCCTGCCTGGCGGTGAGGGACTGGTCTTTTGACCTCAGGAGTCTCTCCCATGAAAAAGCAGTACTCGAAGCAGCAGAGGAGGAGGAGGAGGGCCCCGGAGGAAGAGGTGCAATTTTCATGCTTGCCTAGGTGCTAATTATGGTAGATATGCTTCTGGAATAATTATTAAAATATTCTTGCTTACAAATAAATCAGTTAAACTGTATACATATGGTACATTTTGATATCCCAATATTAATGTGGAAGGCTTGGATTGTGAAAGAGGTTTAACAGGACAAGTCATAATGCTGTAATATATGGTAGTCTAGTACAGGTTGACTTCAGTGCCAGTTCAGTTGTTTTAGATTTGTATTAACTGCACTTCTTTTAGCTACATTTAGAAACAAGTTGCATATTTTTAAAAATATTTTAACATTTCTAAAGTGTCGTTACATGGTTGTTAAAATGTTTATATTTCCGCATGTTCGTTCCCTGTCAGATCTTTTTGGTTTATCTAACAGAGACTGGAGAGGAAAAATAATCAAGGACTTCTGAAAGCAGTCTTGGGTGCTGGGATTTCCATTTGCTGGGCAAGGGCCCTTCCAATTGATTGTGTCTAGTTGGTTTGGATAGTGACAGTGTCTGAATAGGCATGAATGGAGCCATTCAAGTTGATGGACAAGAGTTGAAAGCTGCACACAAAAGCCACAGGGCAGTCAGTAGAACTAGCAGCTTCAGCATTTGCCTTCAGCAAGGCAAGGCTGATAAACAACAAAGACTAGTGAGCAAGCTTTATTGGGGTTTTAAGTTGATGCAGTTTTCCTACAATCAGAAAAAGCAGTGGACATGGCTGGTACCTGATGATGTAATAAGTTATGGATGTTGAAATAGATGTGTGTGTGTGTGTGGAGAGCAGAAGGTTGGGTGGGGAAGACCTACATATTATGAAATGGCTGATAATGCTTCATTTTTTTAAAAAAAGGGGGGCGATTGGTCTCATTTCAATGGTAAGTTTTACTCACAAGTCTGAATATATAATACGTGGATATTTCAGAGTGTATGAATAATTCTTTAAATTCTGTATAGTTTAACAAGGATACACAGATCATGTGCAAAGGGGTATAGTTGCTTGTTTTATGAGACCACAATAAAAGTAACATTCTTTTACTTACTTCAGCCTCTTCTACACAGTAGCTAGGGATTAAGGGGATTCTTTTAATGCATCTAGAGAGTAGTGAGTTGGGAAAGGCTGATCTGTTTTCAGAAGTAGAACTATTTGTAAATTTCTTGGGGCAGGGACAGATGTTTTGTGAAAAATTCATCCTCCTCAATTTTTAGGAAAAAGGGGGATATAATTTTGCTGTTAACAATGTATGATTTCTGTACAAACAAATAAAAAAATGCTATTCAGTCTCAATCAAACCAGAATGTGATCCTTAGAACCGTTTTCTTCTCATAGATATTTTGGCTATTACATCTCATGATTTTAGGGAAAAGTTGTAGGATCTTCAGTAACATCTATGGAGAGAGCAGAAGGTGAGCTGTGCTTGAGAGGACATCATTGATTGTGTGTTTTTAAAGGCTTGTGTGGCTGTCTGTTTCCAGCCATGTGCTCTCTCTGTCCACATATTCTAAGAGGGTGGGGCTTCTGCTGAGTCACTGACTTGCTTGGGGTGGAGCCAGCAGCCACTAGCTTTATAAAACTGTTGCCAGAGGTGCATGTTGCAAGGCGCACACAGTTATAAAAGTTGAACAGGAGCTCTTTTAACAGTGCTGGGAAGTTTTGAGGAGGAGGCCCATATTTCTGTTTCATTCCTTACTTAAGACTATTCAATATGTACTGTGAGAGACCTGCTGCCATCACCTGCAATAGCTGTGGTATGGTTGTGTTCTTGCTGGAGCAGGTGAGTGGCTGTATACCTGCAGCAAGTGCAAGCTGGAGGCACTCTTGGAAGAGAAGGTCCAGCAACTTGAGGCCCATGTATCTACTCTTCAACATATTAGAGAGCATAAGGCTTTCTTGGATAGAGCAGAGGAGACTGTCCTGATAGAGGTACAAACAGCTGATGTCTCTGAGCAGGAGGTCAGTTCCCAAGCACAGAAGATTGACATTTGGAGGAATGTGGCACATAAAAGTAGAGGGACCATGGATCATTCAGTGAGTGTGCAGCTATAGAATCAATTTGAAATTCTTTTATCTTATCAGAGATGATGAGGAACAGCACCAAGAGCAGCAGTGTCAGTCCTCAGAGACTATGCAGGTGTCCTTGGAAAATTCAGGACATGGAATGGCCCCGTGCCAATCCTCAGAAGAGACAGGTAGTGGTGGTAGGGGGCTGTCTACAGAGGGGAACAGAACAGTGGTTTGTAAACCTGACAAGATGACTTGAGAGGTGGGCTGTCTCCCTAGGGCAAAAATCAGTGATGTCACAGAGACACGGACAAGACTTGTGAAGCCCATTGATTGTTACCCCTTCCTTTTGGTCCATGTGGGAACCAATGTTATGGCAAGGTTTTTTCAGCATATTACAAGGAATTAGAAGGCTCTGGGTAGAAAGCTGAAGGAACTTGATGCACAGGTTGTCATTTCATCTGTCCTCCCAGTTAAAGGACACAGCCCAGGAAGGGAGGGAACTAGTGGAGGTGAACAACTAGCTCCACAGATGGTGCCACCAGGAACAATTTGGCTTCTTCGGTTGTGGTCTGCACTTTCATGAAGATAGTCTACTGACATGTGATGGGTTGCACCTCACAGCAGTTGGCAGGAGTGATTTTGCTAAGAGGCTCACAAATCTCATCAGGAGGGCTTTAAACTGAGTTATGTGGGGGAAGGTGCCAGTATTTTTGAGGACAAGTGTTCACCAAGTGGTAAAGATAATAATTCAAATGTTATTGAAAGAACTGAGCGAATAGCGCAAGAGCCCAACTGTAGGAGGAGAAAAACCTTAAATAAGCAGCTGGGGGAATGACCCATGTTCTTAGAAGTCTCTACACTAACATACACAGCATGAGAAATAAACAAGATGAACTTGAACTCTTAATACAGCAAAGCAGGTATGATACAATAGTCATCACTGAAAACTGGTGGGATGAGACTAACGATCAGAATGTAGTAGTAGTGCGGTACAATCAATTTCAGAGAAATAGACCAAACAGGAAGGGAGAAGGAGTAGCATTATATGTCAAGGATGTTTACACTTGTGAAGAAATCCATAACATATATCCTGGAAGCCAGGTTAAGAACATCTGGATAAAAAATTAAGGGGGAGAGAAAAAAACAGGGGTGTCATTTTGGGGTCTATAACAGACCGCCAAACCAGACTGAGGACTTAGATGAGACCTTCCTAAAACAGATGATCACACGTTCAGCAAAAAGAGAGTTAGTAGTAATGGAAGATTTCCATTATCTTGATACTTGTTGGAAATCAAATTCTGCCAAGAATATCAGGTCCAACAAATTCCTCACTTCCATTGCAGACAGTTTCATTGTCCAGAAGGTGGAAGAGGCAACAAGGGGATCAGCTATTTTGGACTTGATCCTAGCCAAAAGTAATGATCTGGTTAATGGGGCGGAAGTGGCAGGATTCCTACGTGGGAGTGACCATGTTCGCCTGGAGTTTGATATACAGTGGAAAGGGAAAGCAGGGATAGTCAGACTGACATTCTAGACTTTAGGAAAGCTGATTTCAGGAACTTAGGGAAATATTAGGTACCATCCTGTGGTCAGTCATACTAAAAGAGAAGAGAGTTTATGGTGGGTGGGACTTTCTTAAGAAAGTGAGATACTGAAGGCATAGTTTCAAACAATTAAATTCAGGAGGAAAAAGAGCTTTAAACGGAACTAAATTTTTTTAACTTTATTGTTAATTGAAAACAAGCAAACACAATCATTTGTATTGCATACTAAAAAGAGCAAGAATAATAAAAAACAAGAAACAAACAAACAAAAAATAAGAGAGGAAAATTACACTCAACACTTAAAGAAAAAACATAACACTATCATAGAATCATAGAAATGTAGAGTTGGAAGAGAACACACTGGCCATCCAGTCCAACCGCCTGCCATGCAGGAACACCCTCAAAGCACTCCTGACAAATAGCCATCCAGCCTCTGCTTATAAACCTCCAAAGAAGGAGATTCCACCACACTCTGAGGCAGCATATTCCACTGCCAGACAGCCCTGACCGTCAGGAAGTTCTTCCTGAGGTTCAGGTGGAATCTCCTTTCCTGCAGCTTGAATCCATTGCTCCTTGTCCTGGTCTCTGGAGCAGCGGAAAACAAGCCCTCTCCCTCCTCTATATGACATCCCTTCAGATATTTAAAGATGGCTATCATATCCCCTCTCAACCTTCTCTTCTGCAGACTAAACATACCCAGCTCTCTAAGTCTATCCTCATAGGGCATAGCTTCCAGGCCGCTCACCATTTTGGTCGCCCTCCTCTGGACTTGCTCCAGCTTGACCATGTCCTTCTTGAATTGTGGTGCCCAGAACTGGACACAGTATTCAAGATGAGGTCTAACCAAAGCAGAGTAGAGTGGTACCAGTACCTCCCTCGATCTAGACACCATACTCCTGTTGATGCAACCAAGAATTGCATTGGCTTTCTTGGCTGCCGCATCACACTGCTGACTCATGTTCAGCTTGTGATCTATTAAGACTCCTAGATCCCTTTCGCTCATACTGCTATCCAGCCACGTGTCCCCTATCCTATATTTCTGTATTCCATTTTTTCTACCTAAGTGTAGGACCTTACAGTTCTCTCTGTTGAATTTCATTTTGTTAGCTGTGGCCCAGCTCTCCAATCTGTGCAGGTCATTTTGAATTTTGATCCTGTCCTCTGGCTTATTAGCAACCCCTCCCAATTTGGTATCATCTGCAAATTTGATGAGCATGCCCTCTATTCCTTCATCCAAGTCGTTGATAAAAATATTGAACAGCACTGGGCCCAGGACAGAACCTTAGTCACTTCTCTCCAGGATGAAAAGCAGCCATTCGTGATCACTCTTTGGGTTCGGTTGGTTAACGAATTACAAATCCAACTAACAGTAGCCCTGTCCAGCCTGCATTTTATTACTTTCTTTGCAAGGATATCATGGGGAACTTTGTCAAAGGCCTTACTGAAATCTACAAGAATACACTATACACAATACACTACAACAATATGACTTCCAGCTCAACCACTGTTGAGCATTTACCTAATAAATACCAGGTCTTGAGATATAGTTACAGCAAAACTAGTCAGAGGGGAATTAAGGTTCTTGTTTAAAATGTCAATCAGATTTGTTATCTAATAATAATGTTAATTTATCCTTCTCTGCTCAGTTATATAGCTTTAACACCATTTTTTGCAATATGAGGATCTTTCCATTTTTGTGCAAAGGTAATCTAGCTACATAAATCATATACGACAAGATTCTCCAGTATTTATTGCTTGATTGGGAATCTAAAGTATCAAAAATATTCCAGAAGTAAATCTCAGATAACTTAGAAAAATTAATTTTTAATATCTTCTGTAATATAGTCATGTATTTGTTTCCTTTTTTTTTTGCCCTTTTACATTGCCACGATATGTGGAAAAAGGATCTTCTCTCTTGACATTTCCAGCAAATACTATTATTGTTATTTCCAATCTTTGAAATTTGGGCTGGCATTAAATACCACTGTAAAATGTCTTGAAATAATTTTCTCTTAGATTAGAACTTTTTATAAATCACTGGGTAATAATCCAGGATTTTTTCCGTTGATCCAAATGTATAGAATGCCCGATATCCTGAGCCCACTTAATCACAGTATCTTTGACAACATCCTGTTTCATCTCCAGATTCAAAATTAATTTATAAATCTTGCTTAATAAGTGAGTTGTTCCAGATCTCAGTCATTTATCGCATTCTGCTTCATTTATCGTTATCCCCACAATTTTCTTATCCATTTTAAAGTTTTCTGCCAACTGTCTGTGTAATAATCAATGAGTTGAGTAAACTTGGGAAACCAATTCTGTTGATTTTAATTGAACCCTTTCTTCATTTGTTTTAACAGTATCTTTATAAGTAATCCACTTGTGATATTTGTCATCTTTCTAATCTATAAAATGCTTCATGGGGTGAAACTCAGATTGGGAGTTTGGGATAGAGCATATGCTTGTATTTAAGCCAAACATAGACTGAACAAACTCCCGTGTCCATGATTCAGAGCTAAGCACTTTAATGATTTCTTTGGTAAAGTTGCGGATGTCTAAAAGTTTAGAAAACTCTTCTTCATAGTCTTCATAGTCTCTGTGACTCACACATATAGGTAATCTGCTTTTCCCCAGTACATTTTAGGAAACTTCTAGAGCTTTGCCACTACACATACTTTACACAGTTCTTTCTCCAAATCCCTCAGTTCTCTTTTGTCTGCCATAGTTGTTACCTCATAGGGAAGTTCTCTCCATTGGTGAGCATTGTGTTGTTTGTTTTTCCATATTTTCAGGTTTAATTTTTTTTCCTTTTCCTTTCATTTTCCTCCTCCCACTTTGTCACCACTACAATTTCATTCCTCTGTCACAGGAAGTCATCCTAGCTGCTTGCAGGCTTACAGCTTCAAAGGCCTTGAGTGTTGGAAGCAAATCCTGCAAATGGATGGCTACCCTAGATGCCTTATGTGTCTCAGCGAGGCCTATATTGCTGATAAGTGTTTACATTGCCAGGCTTTCTACCTTAAGTAAACAAAAGACTCTGTGTCTGTCTTCAGACTTATCTTTGCCACAGTCTTTAACCATACAGCTACTCTCTTCTAATTAGTCTCGCAATCTACTGGCTTCAAAAGAGGTTCTGTCAGTACTGCCAACAATGCTGTCTGCCCACTCTTCGTCATCTGAGGACTTGGACTATGATTCATCTACCATCATGCACTAGCAGTTCAGGTACTTCTCAGACATATGCTGCCTACCACAGCAGGAACACCCTCCACCTGATTATGGATTCAACCTCTCCAAACTTGGTTCCTTTCAATGCTTCAGCCCTGCACAGACAACCTCCTCAGATTCTTCCATCTTCCGCTTGTAATCAGTTATTTTCTTCTCTGGAGGAAAAGGCTGAAGAATCTCCTTCAAAGAGGTCCCTTCCTTCACCAGGTGCCAGCTCAGATTGTGACCATTGATATGTTGTTACATGGCTTGGGCTCTCACATAGAACTTTACTCTGTAAAGAGAATCTGATCCATCCTCAAGAGAATATCAATCAACATTTCTGAACTTCTTACTCTCTTAAAAGTATCCAAAATATGATGCTTTGAATGTGTATTCCTGCATAGCAGGGTGTTGGATTCTATGGCTGTTGTGGTCTCTTCCAACTCTATGATTCTGTGATTCTGATTCTAATTGCACCTTGGTGGATGAGGCAACTGTGGTTTGCCATGCAACACAACTGCATCGTCCAGACCATGACACTCTGAATCTGCCTGTCTGCAGAATTTGTTGCTCGGAGAGTTCCTACTATTGGTGATCATTGTACTCTATTTGGTGAAGTGAACGTCCAGCAGGAAATGGCAAATGTCAAAGGTTTCTGAAATTTTTGTCTACATTTAGTGTAAACTGGCATAGTGGGACATTTGATCATGTTCTCCAGTTCCTTCTCACTTGCAAACCCATTCTCTGTCCCTAGCCACTCTGAAGGGGTGCATAGTCATGTTTTCTGTCTTTATTCACCCCTGCCTCCAGTATTCATCTTGGTGTGTCTATCTCTTAGTAAAGACCTTTTGTACGTCATCTGTTTCCACTGGTTGTACCTACTTGGTACTTACCCTGATACTGCATCATGATGGGCTATTTGTGTGGGTGGATTCCAGGGACATGCTGTACGCCAGCATGGCCCACATAACCTTAGGGCGTCAAAACAGACAGACGCCAACAAACCAGCATAGGTGCAAAACGAATAAAGTCCAGAGCTGAGGCCAAAGTATGGATGCAAAACTAAACTAGTGTTTATTTAAGTAACATAGGTAAGTAACATAAAGACATCAGAAAACTAGGTAAAATCCATCACACTTCTCTCTCTTCTTACAGCATGACAGAGAGAGAGCTGTGAAAATGCAAAACAGCAAGCAGGTGAAGCGGGGAGATGAAAGAGAGGAGCTAGCACAGTGAGTGATTTCTCACAGCAGTTGTAGGCTACTGTAGGAATGTTTTTCCAAACAACCCTAGGTTTCCCACAGGAGCTGGGAGACAAACCAGATGTCTCTTATCACACTGGCTGGGTCAAGTTGACCTGCAAGTTACCGTGACCACAAACGCAGTAGAGGAACAAGACTCAAACTTGAACCCTTTAGTAGAGAACTGGAAGGCCTAATACTTAACAATTTGAACCTCTAAGCCACATTTGATATTAGAGTCCTTTTGCAGAAAGTGATGTGTTTGATGATCATCGCTTCTTCACATAGGGCCACCAGACTGAAAGCACTACTAATTGACCCCCTATTCCTTCAGTTTCATACTGACAAGTTGGTTCTCCATCTGAATATCTCCTCATTACCTAGGATAGCATCACCCTGTCCTCTCTTTCAAGACCTAGAATTATAGAATCATAGAGTTGGAAGAGACCCCAGGGGCCATCAAGTCTACACAGGAACCCTGCTATGCAGTCTATGAGCATCCCTGCTATGCAGGAATACACATGAATGCATTCCCAACAGATAGCCGTTCAGCCTCTGCTTAAAAACCTCCAAAGAAGAAGACTCCACCACACTCCAAAGCAGCATAGTCCACTGCCAGGCAGCTCTAAGCATCAGGAAGTTCTTCCTGAGGTTCAGGTGGAATCTCCTTTCCTGCAACTTGAGTGCACTGTTCCTTGTCCTAGTCTCAGGAGCAGTGGAAAACAAGCCCACTCCCTCCTCAACATGACATCCCTTCAAATATTTAAACATGACTATCATGTCCCCTCTTAACCTTCTCTTCTGCAGACTAAACATCCCTAAGCTGTTCCTCATGTGGCATGACTTCCAGACCCTTCACCATTTTGGTCTGCTTTCTTGTATTCTTCTTCAGCCCCTATAATGAGGAAGAACATAAATGGCATGTAATGGATATACACTGGACCTTAGCCTTTTATGTTAAATGTGAAAAACTGTAAGGAAATCTAGGCTTTTTGTATGTTATAGGGCACAATGTCATGGACAACCAGCCTCCTTCCAATGTATTTCAAAATGGATGGCCTTTGATATTGTCTTGGCCTGTCAACTAGAGAGCGGACCTTTACCAGCTCTTACTTTAGCCATTCTATGAGAGCTGTATCTAGCTCCTTTGTCTTTCCAGAATCACAGAGTTGGAAGTGGACTCATAGGCCATCGAATACTACTCAGTGCAGGATCTCCAGCTAGAGCCTCCTCAGAACTCCTGACAGGAGTGCTGTTACCAGTCACTTGCCAAGTGAATATCTAGGTGCAACATTTGACCTTTGATAGACACCATAAAGTGGGCTTCAGCTTAAGATCTGATACTGACTTTGGGTCAGCCATCCTGGATTCTGCTTGAGCATGATGCACCCTTGTGCCATCTGAGCAGCTTCCTAATCTCCCATATGGGTGAGTCTCAGACAGAGACCATGAAGAAGAATAACAGATTGTATACCTGTAGCTGTGGTTCTTCATTGTGGTCTTTGTTCCTCATGCAGTGGGTGTCTTTTCATATGTGTGGAGGTAGTCAGAAGTTTCTAGAGCTGAGTAGCTTGGTGGGAACCCTTCCCCCTCTAATGGTACTGAGTATGCTGAGACCCGCCAAGCTACTTCCCTCAGTTTCTTCTCATCCACTGAACGGTTTGCAACTCTCGGTGTTTCAGGCTAAGTAGTTTTGGCTTGCTTTGCTCCTGTTAAGCCCTTTCTCTCTTATTCTTACTTTCTCTCTCTTCCTCCTTACTATCATTTTCCTCTAAAAAAATACAAAAACAAAGAAAATTTATATACCTTTCCCTTTTCCCTCTTCTTTCCTATGTCTACCACAACATTCAAACTCTTTGTGTATCTTGCAAATGCAAGGCCACTCTTTTGGATGCCCAGTGAGTGCCTCTTTTGTTTAGGTAGAGGGCACAAAGTCATGCTGTATTTGCAGGGAATTTACCTCTCAGACCCTCAAAAATCAGGCTTGCTGACTTAAATCTTACTGCTGGGAGCAAGCCCTCAGAGTGAAGGAGCCAACTTCAGCCAATACCACCCTATTTACATTGTCGGCCTCTCTTTCCTCTTTTCGGAGACTACCTGCACCAGTACTGACTTCAGTACTGTCCTCCTTATCAGCTTCAGTACTGAAGACATCAACATCGATATTGATACCAGGCATGTCTTCAATGCTTCCATCGATTTCTTCTGGGGATCCACTGCCCCTCGCCACCTCACCACCGACTCAACACTTTTTATCAGGAAAAGCTGCGCCCAAGAAGGCTATGAAGAGTTGCCATCCTCCATGTGATCCTCCTCCCCAGAAGAAGTCCAGACACCGTGCCACTCCACCTGCACCTTTGCCTGTTTAATTAGTTCAGAAAGCCACAGCGCAGCAAAGGGGCGAGTCTTGCTGCCACAAGACCTCCCTGTCTCCTCCTCAGTGGTGGAATGCCAACCCTTACTTCCATCTCAAGAACAGGAGATCCAGCAACTTTCTGTTTCACCACCTCCTCCTTCAGTAACAGACGAAGACCTCTCTTGGGATTGAGAGGATACCCCTTCCTCCCCTGATTGGAGATACCACTGGGACCTCCCACTATCTACCAGGGATGCTCCCTGAGTCTAGGAACACTTACCTCCTCCGGTTCGAGACTGTTGGGACCATTGCAACCAACCCTTACCACACCATGATGTCTCACACCATGACTGCCTATACCTCCATTCGGATTACCCTCCCTCAGGTATCTGAGAAGACTCAGCATTTTCATCAGTATCATACCTGGACCAGTATGCCAGGGAGCATACTTGGAGAGAGCCACCAAGTACTTTCTACTCGTACTCACCGGCTTATCTTACTGTTACCACCCTGACATCTGATACTGGTTTTATTCAAGGTTAATCGTCCCTTGCCGATCCCAGTCCAGGTTTTGCTCCTGATTGCAGTCCTGATGCTGAGACCACCACTGATCCTGTACTCCTTGTTGTTCCCATTTTCAATCTCCAGCTCACCAAGTGAAACCTCCTCCCCACCACGCTCCACACGTCTTGCCATCAGAAGCTCACCGTGACCCAACTCACTACGCAAGGCCAGTCTCACCTCCACCCAGGACCAGTGCTACTGTCTCCAGACTGCCACTGCCACTACCTCGACCTTCCATCCCAATATCGGCAGCCGCTTCCACGGTACTGCGTTGGTTTCGTGAGCTCTGGTACCATTCTCGGTACAGGCATTGGTACCAACAGAAGTCCCTTCAGAGACCTCGTTGAGTATATTTTCTGAGGCCTATAATTCCGAAGACGACTTTCCCCAGTCTCACCCTCAGTCAGAGGACTCTAGGGACCCTTCACCTGACTTGGCCCCCAAAGACTTCAAGCAGTTTGCAGACATATTGTTGAGGATGGCAAAAGCAATAGGTCTCCATGTCTCCGGTCCTCCTCCCCCTGTTCAAGATCCAGTTTTCCAATTTGTGGATAACCAGACACCTCAGGCTGTCCTCATCTCCTTTCTACCAGTGCTCCAAGTGGTGATGAAACACCCTTGGGCCAAGCCTGCCTCTTTCCTCCCCACACCTCAAAGACTGGATCACCTCTACAGAATGCAACATCAGGAAGCTGGCTACTTATTCAATCATCTTGTTCCAAACTCAATCATTGTTGAGGCATCACAGACCAAAGGAGGGAAAAGGGTGCATACCACACCACCAGACAGAGAGGAATGGTGCTTTAACATTTTTGGAAGATGCTTTTATTCAGCTGCCTCCCTTATTGCAAGGGTCTCTAACACCCTGGCCTGCATGGCAGCATACCAGCGCTCCCTCTGCGAAAAGATGCTCTCCTACATTCCTACATGTCCAAGGAGAATAGTTTTGCTGCCCTCCAGTGCCATAATGAGGCCATTGCCTTGTCCTCACAGCAGATCCAATATTCTCAATACGCAGCTGAGTGCTCAGTTAGAGTCATGGTCAGCACTGTGGCCCTTTGCTGCTATGCTTGGCTCCGTTCCACAGGCCTCACTGAGGACACAAGGAAACATATTGAAGATCTGCCCTTTGAAGGTCAAGGTCTCTTCATTTCTAAGTCTGATGAGGTGAGGGACCTACTGATGAAAGCTTGCTTAATGGCCAAGAAAATGGGTCTTGCTACTCAACCACAACATCCTGGGCCCATTCCTACTGCTCCTCTTGGGAGTGTACTGCTGCCTCCTCTTGCTGTTCCAGATTACCACAAAGCCAATCTCATACCTTCTTGGTTCCATCCTCATCTTCTTGTAGGACCTTCAAACAATGACAGATAATCCCCAAGAAGTCATCCTTGACCTCCAAATCCCATTTTTGACTTCTTCAGCGTGTCACCACCATTACCTTTGTTCCGTCTGATGACTCACATTCCATCCAGGGCTCCAGGTATATCCTGCCATTATTCTACCTGGCAGACCATCACCTCAGACTCCTGGATTCTTACCATCATCCATCTGGGATATGCCATTGAGTTCTTAAGTACTCCTTCTTTTGGTGTTTTCAACTCTACACTTCTGAACCCTGTCCTACTAGAAGAAATCGACAACTTCTTCCAGAAGCGCGCTATGGAAAAGTTGCCCCCCCCACCACGGTGGGCCAGGACTACTGGCTTCTTCTCTCGTTACTTCACTGTCCCCAAGCAGGATGGCAGTCTTCGCCCCATTTTAGGCCTTCATGGTGTCAGTTACTACATACGCCCCCAGAAGTTCAAGATGGTGACTCTAGTCTCCATCCTCCCCTTCCTCAGGAGAAGAGACTGGTTTGCTTTGATAGATCTCCGAGATGCTTACTTTCACATCTCCATTTGCCCCCACCACAGTTCACAGTCAGAGGCACAGAGTACAGTACAGTACAGAGTCCTCCCATTCGATCTGTCAACAGCACCCAGTCTTTACCAAGTGTATATCGGTTTTCTTATCTCAGGACCAAAGAGGTTATCACGTTCCTGTATCTGGGTGATTGGCTGGTGGTGGTGGCCAAACTTGCCAGATCAAGCTTTTCCAAGACCATCCACTTCCCCCTTTCCCTACTCTCAGATCTTGGTCTCAACATAAATCTGAAGAAATCTCATCTTGAACCAACCTGCTCTCTGGAGTTCATCAGGGTAACTCTCGATTCCAACATAGGCTGCACCTTCCTACCTTTACACAGGGCACAGTTTCTTTGCTTGGCAGTATGCCAGATTCTAGAGAAGCCAACTTCATCTGCTTTCTGAATTCAGCAGCTTCTAGGCCTCATAGCTGCAACAACGTTGGTAACCTACATATCTTACCTGAGGTCCACTTTGACCTTCTCTGAGACAACCAGCACATGACACTCACTCTTCCACCCTCTCTGAAAACATTCCTCCTCTGCTGGCTATCACATTACAACCTTCTGTTGGGGATGCTGTTTGTTCCCCCGACCTGATCATCTCCATGACCACCGATGCCTCTCTGGGTTGGAAAGCCCATTGCAACAGGGTGATGGTCTGTGACTGCTAGCATTACTGGGAATCCTCTCTCCACATAAACACCTTAGAACTCCTTGCCAGTTCCAAGGCACTATGTATCTTTCAGAGTCTCCTGTATGGCAGAGTAGTCTTGGTCATCTCAGACAATACAACAGCTGTCTCTTATGTCAGTTGCGTGGGAGGCACCCGCTTGGCCACCCTTCTCCACTTGGCCCTCCAACTGTGGAACTGGTGCACCCTCAGAGGGCTCCAGCTGGTAGCAATACACCTGACGGGAGAGGACAACACCCTTGCAGACATCCTCAGCTGTACCTCCTCATCATAGCACAAATGGACACTCTCAACTAATGCTTTCAACTTGATTCAGTCCTGTTGGAGCACACCAGACGTGGACCTCTTCACCACTTACCACAACACCAAATGCCACTGCTATTGCTTCATGGCAGGGACGAGCCCAGGCTCTGTGGGAGACCCATTCCAGTTCCAGCGGATTCATGGTCTTTACTATCTCTTCCCTCCACTTCCTCTGCTGGTCAAAACAGTTGCAAAACTAGCTGCAGACCGGACCAACACCATAGTTGTGGCCCCATTCTGGCCAAGGCAGCACTAGTTCAAAGTCCTCCTCGTGATGTCTTGTGGCCACTGAATGCATCTTCCTCTCTCCCCGGATCTTCTTTCACACTTGGGAGGCTGAGTTCTCCATCCCAATCTCGCTTACCTCCAACTGACACCATTGCAGATCTTCCCATAGTTTTCCCTGCTTTTCGTGCTGTCCTTGAGGCCTCCAGGAAACCTTCCACTAGAAGATCCTACCGGTACAAAGGGAAATGGTTTTTGTCCTTTGCCCAGGCCCGATCTGGACTGGCCTCCCCAGCATTCTTATTGACAGTTCTCCATTTCCTCCTGTCCCTGAAAGATCAGGGACTTGCATTCTCTTCCATCAACGTTTGCCTATTGGCCATTGTAGCCTTCCAACCCCCTGATACTCCACCTTCAGCAATTTTTTGCAATACCTTGGTAAAGAGTTTTCTCAAGGGACTCCAGAATCTTTACTCCCCTGTGCAACCTCCTGTAGCACCATGGTCACTTTCATTAGTTCTCTCTAAGCTCATGTACCACCCATTTGAACCACTCACCACTGCTCATGATTGTCTCCTGGTGCTGAAAACAGCTTTCCTGGTGGCCATAACCTTGGCCGGATGTGCTGGTGAACTCGCTGCTCTTTGTTCAGATGAACTCTTTTTGATCTTCAACAGTGACAGGGTCATTCTGTGACCAGACATCATCTTCCTCCCTAAAGTCATTTCCAGCTTCCACATGAACCAAGATACCATTCTTTCCACATTCTTCCTTGAGCCCTCTTCAGATCTTGAGTGCACCTTCCACTCATTGGACACTTGTCATGCTTTAGCCTTCTGTGTTCAGCATACATCGTCCTTTTGTCACACTCCTCACCTTTTTGTTTGCTACAGCAAAGGGCACAAAGATGCAAAGGGCACAAAGTCTCTGCCCAATGCTTCTTCAAGTGGATTGTCAAAACAATTTGCATAGCCTACGGACTTGCAAGGGGGCCTATCCCTTCAACCCTCCGTACCCATTCTACTCACACAGTCACCTCCTCCACCGCTCTCCTCTTTGATATTGACCTCCCAGAACTCTATAGAGTGATGATGTGATCTTGACCTTCAACCTTCATCTGTCACTGTGACCTTGACTGCAGAGCCAGGAGAGATGCACGATTTGACTATGCAGTCCTTTCCTCCATCTTTTAGGACCTGACCCACCTTCCTTTCAGATAAGCTTTGTAATCATTGTGTGAGGCAAAAAGATCATGGCAAAGAAGAACAGGTTGCTTACTTGTAACTGTGGTTCTGTGTGTGGTCATCTTTACCTTCGCACAAACCCACCCTAACTCTCCTCTTTCAAATCCTCACTGTTCAGTGAACTTAGAAACTGAGGGGAGTAGCTCGACGGGTCTGAGCATACTCAGTACCGTCAGGGGGGAGGTGTTCCCGCCAGGCTACTCAGCTCTAGAAACTTTGGACTGCTTCCACACGTGCTTGAAGACACCCATTGTGTGAGAGCACAGATGACCACTTGAAGAACCACAGTTTCAGGTAAGCAACCTGTTCTTCAGGTGGTCAGTTGTGAATTCACACAATATTCCCCTTGCCTCCTCTCTATCATGCTTTGCTCTCTAGTACCCTGTCTGCTATGTCAGACAGTAACTGAGGGGTTTGTTGTAGGAAGCTAGCAGAGCATGTGTGGTGGCAAAGGGTGAGAGAAGCATTGCCAAAAGATTGCTTAGCTCTGGAAGTTGCCAGAGGTGGACTGTGCAGGTGAAATTATCTAAATGTGAGAGTTCAGAAATGATTGTTTGAAAAACCACGTTTATAGGTAAGCAACCTGTTTTGATCTGTGCACAGCTCAGCCGCACATATCACTTAGTTCTTAATTGATTTATTGATTTATCATCTGTAGTATTTGCTACCTGACTTCTCAGAGCAGGACTCCAGGTGGCTCAGAATAAGTTTTAACAGCTCTCAATTTATGGGATGGTGACTTTGAGACTCATTTGATCTTACCTGAGATAAAACATAGAAGTCTTATGGTGAGTCAGACTATTGGTTATTCTAGCCCAGCACTGTCAACTCTACAGCAGCTCTCTAAGAATTTCAGGTAGAATTTTTTCCCAGCTCTATCTGGAGATCCTGGCATGTATATCTAAGTACTACCAAGCCTGCTACTATGTAGATTCATGACTCAAATGAAATTGGTTGAGTCCAGGGTAGCATGATGATAGCAGGATGATGTGATGGTGCTATGATGGATATTTCTGTTGTGCCTTAAAATGAACGAAGGATTTTTTCATCTTATTTTATTTTACTTTTGGTCAGCTTTAGCTTACAGGCTTGGTGATATGAAACATTTATTGGAATTCCTTGCTAGCCTCGTGGCAAGATTTCAAAAGAAATTGACTTGGAATATATGATTAAAGTGATCTGTTCAGATTACATTAAAAACTCCACTGGATTCAAACAAGCCGTTGGACTTGCAAACATTAATGTTTTAGATCCCATCCACAGAAAGAAAGTATAATAGGATCAGGGAAAGTTCAGCTGCCACACACTTTTTGCAACCTTCCAAGCCATTCCCTGCTCATTTATCAATTGATGTATCCCTGTTTAGGCAGAGAAACCAGTATAATGACAACTGACATAATCAGGCATTTTTGAAGCATTAAATGAGTGAACTACATCATGTTGATGCTGTGCTGTACCCCTTTGAGTTCTTTTCAGCTTTAAAATTTGTAAACAGAGAAATTTCCTACATGTATAGTACTGCCTTCTAAAGGAAGTTGTCGCTGTAAATACTTCCCACTGGTTGAGAAAGTAGGAGTAAAAGTTAATTATTGTCAGACTGTGTCTGAGCTATGACCACACTGGAGCAATTCCTTTGTTGGGAGAGAGGAGGACTTGTGCAAATTTTTTATTAATGTAGCAGCTGTGACCCCCAATGTGAAGGCTTAGACCTGATGTGAGGCCTTGAACAAGTACTTGTTGTATTTTGGCTTGTTCTGCTTGCTTGTTCTTTGCCATTAAGCCTGTAATGTTACCTGGAATGTTAGAGAGGAACTTAGGAAAGGATCAAATATAAGAAAGGGAGAATACAGGCCCTTTCTGCATCCTACGTTTTCTCAGCGCTGGGGTGCAGTGCTTGCACGAGCAGCCTCTTGTGAGAAGCCCTCGCGTCCAGGTTTCTTCAGTTCTGCACGAAGTTCCTGCTCATACGAGAGTCCTGCCTCTTCCTTTCACAGTGCAGCCTGGGACTGGAAGCACGACCAGCCAGGCTCCCGAGGCTCCGCACGCAAGGTAAGTGCACGCGGGGCTTGGGAGCACTGCGTGACCACGCACCATTTTTGGCTTAAAGCCAAAAATGAAAAAGTGTGTGAGCGGTGCCTGTCAGTCCCTGGAGCATTGCGCAAATGTGAGTGCGTCGTGTGGACTGCTCCTCACATTTGTGCGACACTCAAGGGGCCCTTTCACATGGAAAATGTCATGCGAAAAGGGCCACAATGAAGCAAATGCATGAGGGAAAGAGAACAGAGAGAGACTGTTGACAGGAGAGTAAAGACAACAACCACAGTTGTTTTTGTTTTCTAATAATAGACTTGATGGTGGAATTAGATTTTGATCCTGGAATCAAACTACTACTTTAACCATAAGGTTATTCATCTCTTAACAGTGCACAATTAGTGATTCTGCAGCCCAGCTCAGCTATTTGCTTCAGTGTGTTTTGACATTGCTGGCTGATGAAGGCATAACATTCACAAACACCTTGTGTATCTGATTGTAAGACTCCCATAGAATATATTTCCCTCATTTATGCCTTTTGCTAACCTGATTTATTTAAGTCAATCTCTCCACACACACCCTTCAACAGATATGTTTCTATTTAAATGTATGCTCTGGTTCCAAAATTTTCATGTATAATAAATAATTTACAAGGTGCCCTGACCTCCTCCAACTACATATTGTTAAATGAAACTTGTAAACATTTGCCAACATTAGCTTTAGAGCAGTTTTGACACGAATGAGGAAAAACAAGATGAAACATAATCCAAACAAGATGGAGGTGCTGTTAAATGAAAGTTTTCCAGTCTGAATGGAAGTATTTGACAACTGCTCAACAGAGTTGCATTTTTACTGAAGAAATGAGTGTACGTCGGGGGGGGCATTCTTATGCACATGGCCTATCTGTAGATATGTAAGTACACATGTGACCAGGAAAGTTTCTTACAGTGTTGACTGGTTTGCTGACTATGAATGCCATCCAGAGACTGTGACTATAATTTTGGTAATTGTATTAATTACATCTAGGTTGAACTTGTACAGTGTTTTCTGTGTGGTGTTAGTTAAGCTAGAAACTATAGTTGAACTAGAATGCAGCTACAAGAAGATGCCTGGTTAGGAGCAGAAATAATTTTTTTAAAGCAAGTGTGCCTTATTGTTACTGCTCTTTTTATTTATTACAATGTAAATTGCCTTGAAAAGATTCTGTTTTGAAAGTTGGCTAAAGTGACAATGAAGATAAATAAGAAAGCCATAGCTTGAAGGCCTCCTAAAAGATATCCTTAGAAAATGCCTTATTGTTACTTTCTTTGATTTATTATGACATAAATCTCCTTGAAAAGATTCTGTTTTGAAAGTTGGTTAAAGTGACAAACAATGAAAATAAATAAGAAAGCCATAGTTTGTAGGCCTCCTGAAAGGTACTCTTAGAAAATGAGGACTATTACTAAGTATTGCTTTTGGATACAATCAAACGTAGGATGACGGTACAGTAGGCCCTCCTTCCCTGAAGTCTCTGAATGTGCAAGTTTGAGTGATGGAGACACATCGTGTCCTATAACTTAAGTGGCAGTGGCTGTGTGGACACAGTAAAATGTTCATGCACATGTCAGCACCATTTAGTATTATGGGACAAAAGTGTACACTTTTTTTTGTAATTTGTGGGAGTTCGTGAAATGGAACTTATAAAAAATAATTTCTGTCTACACCGCTAGTATTTCTTGTCTCTCCAGCTTTGGATTGATCCGTAAACGGTGTTTGTGGAAATATGGAATCTAGCTTTTTTGTGTGTGCATTTCATGCAAAAATAATGTTAGGTTGCTGTTGTCTTACATTTTTCAGAATTTTTTTTTCATGTTTTGGTGCTGACTCTAAGCCTTTGATATTGAAGGAGAGAATTTGCAATTTATCTGTTTGTACATTTTGTGCTTTTCTGTCCTTAGTTTTGATTCACTTTGTTTATTAAAATTTTATTTTTTAAAAAAGCATACAAAAGCGACAAAGAAAAACACATTCTAACACAATTTAATAGACAATACACACAATACCTCAAAAAAACTTAAAATCGGTACAGACAGTAAGAAATATATAAGAACACTACAAAGCTACCAAAAAATTAAAAAATTAAAATTGGTTTCCACCCTTGTTGCAAATGGCTCACACTACTCAAGCAGTTACAGCTAACCATTAACATCTTCATTTTATACCAGTCACTACTTTTTGCTAATCATTTAACATCATAATTATTTGTCTACCTACATATATACGTGATTAGTTAGCATTAATCAATGATACAATAATATATAGTAATATAATATACAGTTATAACCATCAGAAAATATTAATAATAATAATATTCGTTATCTATGTAATCTAAAATCTAATCAATGAACTATACAGCAAGTAATCTTCCAAAGCAACAATCAAAATAGCTCATTCAGTCCCAATTTTACACTTTTTACGTAGTAATAAAAATGATACATTTGCAAATTCAGGCTGTAAAACTGTGTCATAAGACCGCCTTCATTCCTTTTTCCATTCTGTTCTACCAATAGGTCTGTCTCTCTGTATTCTCCATTGTTCCTGTGGATAAACTATTATATCTCTTCTCCTTTACAAATAGAAAAAATCAGTGCTTTCAAAAAACACACTTAAACAGTAAACAGTTCTCCTCACCAATATAGAATAATCTTATATTCATCTGTCAGCTATATTCATCTATCCTCTAAACTTTGTTTACATTATATGATTTCTATATAATTTCAAAGTCTTAAAATTACTTCATCAAATGTCATCACCAATATCAAAACCAAAATAAACCTTGAGCAATGGGAGGAGTCTTGGGCTATAAACCAGAAACTTACAAAGAGCATAAATTTAAGAGAAAATTATTATTATGTTTTTCAGATGGTACTTAACACCAGTACAAATATCCAAAATGGGAAAAAACAATAAAAATAAATGCTGGAAATGTGACCAGAAAGGAACCTCTTATCATTTATGGCGGCACTGTAAGAAAGCAAAAAATTTCTGGAAACAAACAGATAACAAAAACTCTCAAAATAAACTTCTCATTGTTGCCAGAAATATATTTGCTTAATATCCTTGATACAATAGATACACAGTCAAAGAACAATCATTGGAGAATCCTGCTGTATATGATTTCTTCTTTGTGGTCATCTGTGAGCTCACACAAATAGGTAATTGTGCTTATGCAGTGCAACGGAACCTTCTCAAGCCCTAGGAATAGACATTTGCTGGTTAAAACCCCTGCCCCATTCTCTGAGGATTTACAGATCCCCTCCCACTCCACTCCTTTTCTTCTGCTGTGCAGCAGCATCTAAACGGCCTTTATTGCAGTGTCTATCAGATTCAACAGCTTTTTGATTAGGATTTGGCACACTGAAGACATTTCTTGGTGTTCTGGATTGGTTTATTGATTGGATTGCTAACAGAATTATTGGATTTTGGGCTGTTTGGATTACGTTTTTTGGTTGCTGTTTGGATTATTGATAATTCACGTACGGCAACTTGTGTCTTCAAGCATTGCACTTCCTCTGGAGGAAGAATACCTGATAAGAATGGCCATTGTAAGTGCCTCCTTTGCCTGGGTGAGAGCCATAACGTTGGCTCTTGTGGGCATTGTCAACTATGCACCCCACAGAGCAGACGTAATAGGGCAGCTTGCCCTATTGTGGGAGAAAGTTCTGACTGCCTCTGATCCAGGCACGCAGTCTTAAGGCGTCCCAACATACATCAAAAATGGCCCATTCTTCAGCTTCCTCTTCATCTCCAGATCATCCTTTGAAACCGTCTCCGAGGCCAAGGTCTTGGTCTACCTCTCAATCTCAAGAACTGATAGCCTCAACAAGCCTCAGGCAACCACCCTTTGACCATCAAGAACATGATCTTTCTCCATCTCATACCAAACCAGCACAAAAGGAGAAGGATAGAAAATGAAAAACAAAAGAGTCGATACTGGTGGAACCTTCTAAAAAACATAAGAAGGACCATCCGCCAATAATCTCTCTGAGAACAACTTCTCCTCAATCAGCTCCGCCTTGATCAGCTCTGTCTTCCAGTAGGTCTTAGCAACAAACTCTACCTTTGACGGAGGTGACCAAATGGAATTCTGAAAGAAGATCTCTACCTCCTGAACAACAACTGGAACATAAGGGTGACAGTCAACCTATTTCATCTACAGAAATTGAGAAAGTACATGTGGCATCTGAAGGGGAAATTATGGAGTCTTCCCCACAGTTGTCAGTTGGTTTACCCATACATCAACATGAACACCCTCGTGAGGTTTGTCATTCCTCATCAGCTCGGCAGAGTCCAAAGGTAGAGCTACGTTCGACTCAGAGTTGGTGGAGAACCCCACCATCACCACCATGATTTCCATGTCGATGCTGCAGATCATATGGTCGATCACCTTCTTGGTATCAATACTATAGAGAAAGATCTCTATCTAGGTACTTAGAATATTACATTGATGAATTATCCATCAACTCTAGAGACATATCTCCTTATCCAGAGGATTATTAGTACTACAAGAAATATTGATACCGTGATGACTCTGAATGTAGATACCGATGTGCTACACACCGTTTGAGAAATAGTGTCAAAAGGTAATGGCAACCTCATTGCACAGATGACAAACATCTAATGACAGAGAGGTGCTAGATACTGAGACTACCCAAAAAGATTAAGTCAATCAGAGGACGTACTAGATTTAGATCTCCACATCAACAATCCCATAGATCCCCTTTGATATGGGAGTCTACATCTTCAGAGGAATCTCATGGTACCAAGAAGATACCAACTAATCTAGTCTCTACTGCAGAAATGATATCTCCTACAGATGATGTTTGAGCATTTGCAAATCTAGTCCTTAAATGTCCAGATCTTTACATTTGCAAACAGTTACAAAAAGAGGATCTTCAAGACTCAGTTTTCCGGATCTGCAGGATCATGCATTTGCACCTGCAGTGGTTGCCCCTCTACCATATCTGTTACAACAGTTAAAAAAGATCATGAACAACTCCATCGTTGATCATTTCCACATCTAAGAGGCTAGAGCAGACCTGCACAACTTGATAATAGGTAAGGGCAGAAATTAAATAGCCTAAATTTCTTTGGGCCACAGATAGGTTTTTAGCGCCTCACTTTCCAAGTAAAGTTATAATAATGGTATAATAATGTTTTTTTTATTTGCAAAATAGTTTAATCATTATTTAGATGCGTTACTTCCATGGAGTAAACAGAACAGGAATGTTGCATCATTGCTTTAAACTGCTGATAATAATTGGAGCCTGGGTTTAGACTCAGAATGTATTTGGAGTGCCAACTTGCTGCTGTTTTGTACTCATGTTTGTGTGTTTTTTAAAGTGTACTTATGGTCCTTGGGGGGTCTTGGAGGAGCAAAACAAAACCCACAACTGACCAATTGCCGTTAATTTTATATTGGGTACATATAAATCTTCATTGAAGGCTATTATAGAAGAATGGTAGAAATACACACATGCTTTTTAAAGTATAAAAGGCAATTTGTTTTGGGTCCTAGAAGGATGGAGTGAATCACTTAAAATATTTATTTATCAGAATGATTTTAAAAAAGCAAGTGCTGTAGCAAAATGTTTGTCTCCACATTCAGAGCAGCTAAAAAAGGACTTTAGTATTTCTGCTTTGTTATTTTAGCATGCACACATAAACTTGGGAACATATGAAGTAAAACTATAGAATGCAGAAAGCACCTTTCTCCCAGGACTTGGGATGCCAAGTGAAAGAAGGGAAAGGGTTCCTGCCTGTGCTCCAGTATTTCACAAATGAAAATCAGGGCACATGTGACAACATGGCAAAAGTCATTACTGAGAAAAAAACACACAAACTAGGAGAGTCAGAGCAGTTCACTTTTGCCTGAGTCTACTAGGAAGGGCAAGATTTCAGTCCTTCATCTGCTTTCCCCTCTACTGAGTTCATTGAGTGCGAGGTACTTTTGCACTTTGAACTCAGTTTGCAGTAATGGAAGTAAGCTGAGGACAAAGCAAGGAGGAGAGAGAAACTGGGGCTTTTTAAATCAGCTGCAAAAGTGAGATGATGGTGGATTAATGAGGACTGTCCCTGACAAATCAGTACAGTTGGAGGTTGTGCTCCTGTCCCTTAATAATTGTGTAGAAAAGGGAATTCTGACACACATTGCTTGCTTAACAAGCAGCGACTGCTGAAATTCCCTCTTCTAGACAAATATTGAAGGCACAAGACCAGCAGCCCTTCCCCAAGACAGAAGTGAACCAAAGCCATGAGTCTCTACGTTTACAGCGAAGAGAGATGTCTCCTACAGTTTAAGTTAGTACCTATACAGAGACACATTCCTTTTTAAATTTAGCAATGACCAACATCGTCTAAGACTCAGTACCTTGCCTGCTCTGGAGAGCCAGCGTAAGTGCCAACAACAGCACCTTAACTTCTAAGTTGCACGCCTGTCTTTCAGTCCCTTGCTCCTTGTACCACCTCGCCCAGCTGGCCTAGAAAGGCTGGTCAGACAGCGAGGCAGCAGCAGCCCTTTTTTGCTCCAGTTCACATGTTCCCAGGATTCCCTCCTCCGCCTCTCAATCATGCTCTCCGAAGAGCGGATCACCCAGCCTGCCCTAGAGGGAGGGAAGAGGGGGAGAATGGACCCCTGAACATGGGGGGAGCAAAGGAGGCTTTGCTGGGGAGGGGACTGAGTCTCCTCTGTCACCTCCACCATCACCCTCTCTTTCCCCTCTTCCTCCTCCTCCTTCTGCTCCCTCGTGGCTAAATCTTCAGGAGGGTTTTTTCCCCCCACTGGTTTTGGCACTCTGGCCAGTATGCAGAGGATGGCCCAGTGCTGCCCCCAAAGCATGCCACTGGGCATGCACTGCCCCCCTGCCCCCCGTCAGTCTGCCACTGGATGCGGGCTGCATGAAATCCTTTGGCGGGCCGCATGTTGTGCAGGTTTGAGCTAGAGTCTTTGTACTGTCTGATAGAAACAGATCAGGAATGGCTACTACAACATCCAAAAACTAATTCAATTGTAGTTGATGCTGCACAATCAAGAATGTTTGAGAAATTGCATGCCGCTCCTGTGGATAGAAGGGGTAAAAAATTGGACAACCTCATAGAAAGTCATACTCAAATAATGTGTTACTGTTCAAAATTTCAAATTATGCTGGTTGTATGAGAGCATATCAACAGTTTCTGTGGGGCAGAATTAAGCCATATTTAGATATGCTTCCAGACGAGGTTCACAAGACAGCCTCTGCTCTTTATGGGAAAGCATACAGATCACCACTCCTAAACATATAACAGACTGCAGTGAGAAGGCAGTGGCAGGCGCTTTTGCATTGATATGCCATGCCTTGGTTAAGATCTTCAGGATTGTCACAACAAGTAAGGTCTATGATAGAAGACTTACCTTTTGATTCAGCAAGACTGTTTAACACTGGTACAGGTGACAAATTGGAACATGCTCAAAAGATGCAAACTATGACTAAAAATTATGGGTTTCAGGCAACATCTTCTGCACCTAGATATCAATATTGTTGCTATCATCCAATCACTAGGAGAACATTATGCCCAACACCATCCCAACAGCAGCGCCAACCAACTCCACAACAGCAATCATCCTAAAAATTACCAGTGATGTAGACCTGAGTCAATAGGCTCTGACTCAAGTCAGACTAAAGTTGTTTCAGTGACTTGACTCAGACTCGACTTGGCCATAAATGATGCACTGACTTGACTCGATTCGAGACTTGTATATTTTTAATGACTGACTTGAGGCCCTTGGTTCAGTTAACACATTCATCCAGACACTGTATGACTTTGAACAACGCTTCCATCTCTTTTTGCCTACTAGTCACATGACAGTCTGTCTCAAGCCCAAAGTATGGGTGCATTTCTGAGGGGAACAGCAAACAGGTTAGGCAATGGGCTTGAGGCAGGCTTGCGGTCTGCTCAGCAGCCTGTCCCCACTGCATATCGGAGAAGTCTTCTAAAATGTTTCCTGAGAGCAAAAGACAAGACTCACCCCCAGAGTGCAGGGTGCATTTCTCAGAGGGGAACAGCAAATGTGTTAGGCAATGGGCTGGAGGAAGAAGGATCCTTCCTTTTAAAGCTTTTGAATCTTCAGTTATTGAGGAGTAAGATAGGATCCTATTCCCCACTTCCAAAGCTGCAGATGGCAAAATTGCAAATGTAGAGAGCTGACTCTGCTTCAGTTAAAACTGAATTTATTTCACTCTATCCATTAATTCTGAAATTTTGGTTGGGGTATGAAGTTGGCTTTCAGACTTGAGACTTGACTTGAAAGAATTTGAGACTTGACTTGAGACTTGAAGGTAGAGACTGGAGACTTGACTTGAGACTTGGAGTAAAAGACATCACTGAAAATTACCATCAAACGAATACAAACAAGCACAGTACAAGAAGTGGCAGTCTGATCAAAACAAACATAGAATTTGACAGAAAACTGGACGATACCCATTTGACAGATTCCTTTCTTCAATCTATCTCTACCACCTCAGAAAGTATTCCTTCTCTCACATCTTTGCCTTCCATTGACATCAATTCCGATCTAAATACCGTCAACACCAACACTTGTAACACTGTTATCATCTCTTTTCAAGAAGAAGCCAACTTTTCTCCCCCATTCAGAGACAGACTAAAAAGTTTCCATCATGTCTGGTTGTCAGTCACAATGGATTCATGGGTCCTAGACATCATAGCCAAAGGATATGCTGTCAAGTTCTGTCAGTTACCATCAACGAGAAGGGTTTGTCATACCCCTGCATCTCCAGAGCTAGAAGAGGAAATGGCTACATTGCTTCAAAAAGGAGCTATAGAAAGAATTGCCACTGTAGAACTCAAAATAAGTTTCTCATCATGGTACTTCCTAGTGTTGAAAAAAGATGGGGGCTTTCATCTCATTCTTGATCTCAGAGGTGTCAACTATTACATTCTTTGAAAGCGATTCAAATGGTGACTCTGGCATCCATAATGCCTCTTCTGAAAAAGGACAATTGGTTTGCAACCTTAGGTCTCAAAGATGCCTGCTTTTACACAATGATAAGACCCAAACACAGAAGAAGTATTTTCCAAGTGCATGATGGTGGTAGCAGCATATCTACATCAAAAGAGTATCATCGTATTTCTTTACATAAGTGACTGGCTAGTTGTAGCACCATCTCAGGAGAAACTTTCCAGTTTAGAAACAGCAACCAACATACTTCAGGCACTTAGCCTGATGATCAATTACAAAAAATCGAATTTGATTCCCACCAAGAGGATCAAATTTATAGGGGCAGTGCTGGACTCTACAGTTCAGTGAACATTTCTGCCAGAGTATCATTGTATAAGAGCAAAAACAATTCAAGTTGTGCTTGGCTTCATGGCATTGACTACAATGGTAACATCATATGCCAAATTGAAGATGCGTCTGCTTCAGTGTTGGTTTCTAAACAATTTCAAGCTACTTCGACATCACCAATCAAGATTTCTCATAACAGTACTTCAGTGTCTGCTTTGGTGGCAGAACCCAAAGAATGTGTTAATGGAAATGCCTTTTCTACCTTGACCACTCTCAGTAGTGGTGATAACAGATGCATCCCTCAAAGGATGGGGTGCCCATCTCAATGACCTAATGATACGAGGCCACTGGATGACTACCAAAATGAAACTACATATCAATCCACTAGAATTCATGGCAGTGATAAAAGCATTATGGGCATTCAAACGCTATCTTTACGGAAAGTCGTTACAAGCCGTAACCAACAATAGTACAGTGATGTATTATGTAAACAAGCGAGGAGGAACTCAGTCCTGCATGCTTGTTGCCCTAGCAGTTCAACATTGGAATTGGTACTTGCAGAGGGACATCACTCCCTCAGCAGTTCATTTACCTGGGAAAGAAAATCTTCTGGCATACACTCTCAGCAGAACTCTGTCATGAGTGGAAAATGAACAACGATTTTCTCAACTGTTCTTACAATTGGACATTTACCCTCCTAGATCTGTTTGCTTCTCGGATGGACATTCAATGCACTCTGTATTGCTCCAGTCACAAGACAGACAATCAGTCTCTAGGAGATGTGCTCTTATTCAGTTGGTTGTGGCTGAAGGTATATGCCTTCCCTCCTTTTCCTCTCATCAAAAAAGTCATCGCCAAGTTACATCAAGATGGAGTGAATGTGATATTGATAACAACCTTGTGACTGAGGCAACTGTGGTTCACACTATTGATGAAACTGTCAAAAAGATTATATTGAATGCTGCCATAATGTCAGGGAGCCCTCCATATTTTAGTTATGGGACATGTAATAGGAGTTAATTAGCAGCTTGCTTGTAACAAGGTATGAGAACCAGAGACGGTTAGATAAACAAAGCTAGGAATGTAGTGATAAGTGCTGCCAGGCTAAACCAGAACTCCAAGGTTGGAAGGGATGAGAAACTCTTTGCTTTTAATGTTTTGGATTTTGCTAATTGCCTCCAGTTCGCTCACTGAAGTCCTGTACTGTGTATCACACTCCTAATAAATAGTTTATTTGCACTGTTGTATTTGTGTGTGTGTGAATTCGGTTCCTGACACATACAGACTAGATCTGATAAGCATTCATGATGGTGCCATGTTTCATCCCAACGTATGGTCCCTATGGTTGACCGCATAGAACCTTCTTCAGTAAATGCCTTGCATGAATTCATCAGAAATATTGACCTTGCCGCTTACAAACCAGCCACAATGAAGTATTATGCATATAAGTGGGATAAGTTTTTTTGGTGCCTTATGGATAATAGTTCCAGCTCTCTGACTTGTGATATTGTTCAGATTATCTCCTTTTTAACAGCACTATCCATGGAAGGACTTTCATTGTCATCCATAAAATGTTATTTGGCAGCCATTTCATGGCATCTTCAACAAAAAGGGAAGCTATCATGTTTTACAGACCCCATAGTGAAGAGATTTTTACACAGATATAAACATTTATACTCCCTCACCCAACCTCCTGTACCTGACTGTGACCTACATCTTGTGCCATTGCAGTTGACACATAAACCCTTTGAAACAATGGCAACGTGTGACATTCGCTTGTTATCATCCAAAACAGCTTTTCTTGTAGCAATAACTTCAGCCAGAAGGGCTAGTGAACTTTGTGCACTTTGAGTATTTGAGGTTTCATAAGGAGAAAGTGGTATTTATACCAGATATTACTTTTTTGCCCAAGATAGTTTCATCTTTCCATTTAAATCAAGACATAGTGTTACCTGCATAAATGCAGAACCCAGTATCAGATCTTGAAAGAAATCTGCACTGTTAGGATGTACGCCATGCTTTGGCTTTCTGTGTTCAAAGGACATTGGCTGTTAGAACATCTAATAGGCTATTTATATGTTATTCCGTGGCAAAGAAAGGCAAGCCTGTCTCTGCTCAAAGACTATCAAAATGTGTGACATCAACCATTAAACTAGCTCATGAACTTGCTGAAAACAAAATTCCTGATTACATAAGGAGTCACTCTACTAGAGCTATGACTGTGTCTGCTGCATTTTTGCATGGTGTACCTTTGCATGAAATCTGTAAGGCTGCTACATGGTCTCAGCCTTTGACATTTATCACTCACTATAGAGTGGACAATAGAGTTAGAAACGACACAGTTTTTTGAGGGGCAGTTTTGTCTTCTTCTGTTATGTGACTTTTTTTCTCATCTGAGTTCTCTTAATGTGCTAATAAAGGTATTATTGTTATTGACATTTATGGGTTCTCATGACACTCCCACCTCCTTTGTTGACAGCTTGCTAGTCTCCCATTTGTGTGAGTCACAGAGACCACGAAGAAGAAGAACTGGTTAGCTATAAAAGTGGTTCTTTGAGTGATCATCTGTGAACTCACACAACCCCACCCATCCTCCCCGCAATATGTCCTGCTCTACTGATTGGTCCTCTGGCTGCTGCCTTTGGAGACCAAGGAACTGACCATTGGAGTGGGAGGGGCTCTTTATATCCTCAGGGGATGGGGGAGGAGTTTTAACCACCAAACGCCTATTCCTAGGGCTCAAAAGGTTCTGAATGCTGTACTATGCAGGTGCAGATTACCCATTTGTGTGAATTCACAGATGACCACTAGTAGAACCACAGTTACAGGGAAGCAAACTGTTCATATGCTGCTAGAATACCTTTTGCTCAAAGTAGGAAAGATTCTCATATCCCTTTAATTGATGATTGAGTTATCAAGTTGTGTGAAATGGCAGGCCTCTCCCTAAACTGCAAACCCCAGGATTCCATAGGATGTTGAAAGTGGAATAATAGCATTAGAACAGTCTGGTGCGCAAGTGGCCTCTCTCTCTGGACTCATGGTAAATTTGGACTCGGTTTCTCTAAACCTGCTAAGAATTCAGACTGACCACGACAAACTTTGCCTGCTAGGTCCTGCTAATAGATTGATTGTACAGCTGGAAGCCTTGGTGGGCAGCCAGTGCAGGATAGCTTGACTCCAACCTTTAATTTATAACTACTATGGCCATGGAAGACCTGCAGCAGTAGAACCAAGCTCTCATAAATCAAATCACCCAGCTTAGAACAACCATAGCAGCCTTGCAGGCTTGAATCAATCAAAGTTCACCATGACATCCTTGCATAGAAGCTAGTAAAATGCAGGCTGGACAGGGCTACTGTTAGTTGGATTTGTAATTGGTTAACCGACTGAACCCAAAGGGTGATCACGAATGGCTGCCTTTCACCCTGGAGAGAAGTGACTAGTGGGGTGCCACAGGGTTCTGTCCTGGGCCCAGTACTGTTCAATATTTTCATCAACAACTTGGATGAAGGAGTAGAGGGCATGCTGATCAAATTTGCAGATGACACCAAATTGGGAGGGGTTGCTAATACGCCAGAGGACAGGATCAAAATTCAAAAGGACCTGGACAGATTGGAGAGCTGGGCCACGGCTAACAAAATGAAATTCAACAGAGAGAAGTGTAAGGTCCTACACGTAGGTGGAAAAAATGGAATACAGAAATATAGGATGGGGGACACGTGGCTGGATAGCAGTACGTGCGAAAGGGATCTAGGAGTCTTAATAGATCACAAGCTGAACATGAGTCAGCAGTGTGATGCAGCAGCCAAGAAAGCCAATGCAATTCTTGGCTGTATCAATAGGAGTATGGTGTCTAGATCGAGGGAGGTACTGGTACCACTCTACTCTGCTTTGGTTAGACCTCATCTTGAATACTGTGTCCAGTTCTGGGCACCCCAATTCAAGAAGGACATTGTCGGGTGCCATATATATATTAATTGATTTAGTATAGCAATAGAGGAATAGTGATAGTAATCTGTTAGGGTGTTTACATATGCAGAACATTCCTTCCGGCTAGAGTTTCACAGGAACAGATAGATCAGATAGTAGTCATGGTGATTTAGGGCCGCTTGGCCTTTGATGGTTATGTCCTGTGAAGTTGCCTGCTTAACTGTAAAGTGTGGGAAACAAATCCCATTCTTGAGCTTTAACGTCTGTAAGACAGCATCACCCACTATGTTTCAATAAAACTTCTATCCAGTTTATTGACTACGTGTGAGCGTGAATCTGTACCTGACAGACATGGTCAAGCTGGAGCA
This sequence comes from Iguana delicatissima, assembly GCA_948472985.1. Classification (NCBI taxonomy): domain Eukaryota; kingdom Metazoa; phylum Chordata; class Lepidosauria; order Squamata; family Iguanidae; genus Iguana; species Iguana delicatissima. Next base: position 94,311 of record CAOKZL010002105.1, read on the forward strand.
AGTCCAGAGGAAGGCGACCAAAATGGTGAGGGGCCTGGAAGCTATGTCCTATGTAGATAGACTTAGAAAGCTGGGTATGTTTAGTCTGCAGAAGAGAAGGTTGAGAGGGGACATGATAGCCATGTTTAAATATCTGAAGGGATGCCAAATAGAGGAGGGAGAGGGCATGTTTACCGCTGCTCCAGAGACCAGGACAAGGAGCAATGGATTCAAGCTGCAGGAGAGGAGATTCCACCAGAACCTCAGGAAGAACTTCCTGACAGTCAGGGCTGTCCAGCAGTGGAATATGCTGCCTCGAATCTCCTTCTTTGGAGGTTTTTAAGCAGAGGCTGGATGGCCATCTGTTGGGAGTGCTTTGAAGGTGTTCCTGCATGACAGGGGGTTGGACTGGATGGTCCGTGTGGTCTCTTCCAACTCTACATTTCTATGATTCTATGATACTAACTCCAGTGGTTGCTGACTCCTCTGCCTCCTCCTCAGTGTAACTGCCCTGTCTCACAAGCACTCCTGTCCAGTTTAAGGCATTCCTGGCTCATCCAGCCTGTGGATTTCCCTAATGACCTCACCAAGGTAGTTTTTGCATTTAGTCTGTTGTCTGGCCCAGCAGCCAAATGGTGACCCTCTACCTCCTTCAGGACAGCTCTCTCCTCAATAACTTTACTGGCTTCATGAGCAAAATGAGGGGAAGCTGTGGAGACCTGGTGTAGGCAGAGACTGCCAATCACCACATCAGGCACCTGCAGCAGGAAGGGGGTCTGTGGCAATGTACACCACTGCTTTTAGGTTGCTGGCCCAGGACTTGAGCTGGAATGATGCGGCTCTGCAGGACCAGTACTGGGTGGGCTTAGCAGATGAGATCTTAAATGAGCTCACTTGGGCTGCCCCACCCACCACGCTGCAGCAACTGATTGAGCAATGCCAGCACATTGATGGCCACCTCAAGCCTTGTCAGCAAGCCGGCCAGGCTGCACCTCCTGGGCCCTCTGTCATCCACCCAGCCCAGTTCCTGTCACTCTCATGCCAGTAACATCCTCTTCAGAGGGAACTCATGCAACTGCATGGAGCACAACCTCATCTCTTCCCGGAGAAAAGAGTGTTGAAGTCAGGCTGGAGTATGCTTGTATTGAGGTGTTCCTGACCACTTTGCAAGGAGTTGCCCTCCAAAGGGACACAGCCCTGCCTGATCAGGAATCTGGCTCTCTTAGGCTTGAATGGGCTCCTGAATCTGGGAAAGAGGGGTCCGAGTCCACCTAGGACCTCTAGTGAGCCAAGTGGAATCCTCTGCTCATGTCTGCACTTTCTGAGACAACCAAGGTTGTCACATAGAAACCATGATAAACTCTAAGGCTTCCAACAACTTTATGTTGGCCAGTTGAGACTATTGATGGTTGGCTTTTGCCTTCTGGGCCAATGGCTCACCAGACTTCCCTGATTATACAGCTGGAAGCCATGGTGGGCTGCCAGCACAGGATAATACCTTTTCATTTATCATTTAAAAATTTACTTTTTATCCCGCACCCCTAATTTTTTAACACTTCTCATAGTCTCTTTTTCAATGACAGCTTTTCCATTATTTTCCTCTGATATAACATCCCATTGCTCTCCAAATCTGGACATGTCTTTTGTTGTCTCCCATCATACTGTCCTGTAAGATCTATCTCTTCTTTTCCTAACACTTTATAAAGGATCTCTATTTGCTTGTCAAATCTTTGTTGGGTCAGTTGTTGTATCTCCTCTTGATCAATCAAGTCTATAAAAGCAGGACCATGGATTCCAAATTCTTTCAATATATAGGTAATTTCCTCTTGCGAAATTATTTTATAGGCTTCTTGTAATTCCTCTTGTCCTTCCTCTCGTAGTATCTCCTTACTATCTTCAACAAATAACTCAGGCTTAGATCCGTCCACACCCACAAAAAATTCTCCAACCTTTTCTTTTCCAAGTTTTTTTTTCTGTGCATTGTCCAACTTGCAATATATTTTTTATTTTTTTTATTTTTTTCCTTTTTTTATTAAAATCAATTAATATTCACAACAAAATATTTGCAATTACATTATAATACATTTCACAATTATAAAAACACACTTATAAAACAAGTTACTTGTATTACCTCCAACTCAAATTTAACTTCCCCCCACCCCTTGTTCGAGCCTTATACAAACAATCTCATTGTGATCTCCTTATCTACCTATAATCTCTTTGAAGACTTGCCCCATTAAATTGTTATATCATAGTATAGCATGAACATCTTTTCTATTAACTGTTTCATTTTCAATCTCCTTCAATTATCTTCCTTATTACAAATCTTAATCTAATTCTCCTCGATTAATTTTTTTATGGATCTCAAATCTTTAACTTTTTTCTCTCGCTTTTCATCTTTCAAACTACAAGTGAGGTCTTCTAACTTAACAAATTCCAAAACCTTTTGTAACCACTCTTGCATTGTTGGTGTTTCCTCTCTTTTCCAGTATCTCACGTATACAATCCTAGCAGCGGTTATCATATACAAGATTATACTTTCACATCCCTTGTATTTTTTATCTAACTGATGTAACATATTTAATAAGAGAATTTCTGGTGTCATGGGCAACTCTATTTGTAAAATATCAGTTATTATCCTGCATACCCTCTTCCAATATCCTTTAGCTTTACTACACTGCCACCACATGTGGTAGAAAGTCCCATTCTCTTGAGAACATTTCCAACATGTCTTATTTTTTAGTTTATATGCATTGCCTAATTTCACCGGGTCTAGGTAGCATCTGTGAAGCATTTTTAGATGATTTTCTTTAAGATTTTGAGCTAATGTAAATTTCTGTGTATTAGCCCAACTTTTTGCCCAATGATCCAATTCTATCATATGTCCAATATTTTGTGCCCAAATCATCATTGTTTCTTTAATTGTCTCTGTTGCCAGTTCTCTATCCAATAGATACTTGTAAAATTGTGATATTAAATGCTCTTTTTCCTCAAATACTATTTTTTCCCATTCATTTAATTGGGAGTTTGTTTCTATACCCTCTAATCTAAGATCCATTTTCAATCTTTCTTTCTGAGTTGAACATTTTTAATGGGATCATCAGAGTCCACTTTCAAAAGATCTACCAAATTTCTTTCCGATTGTCCAAGCTTCTCCATATATTCTTATTTACAATCCATAAATTCCACCCAGAAGTTGAAAAAATATGCAGGTACATCCTTTTGTTCATGTTCAAGTTGAAAATCCATTTTGTTCAGCAAGTCAAAACAAAAAGCAGCCTCAGTGCAACATTTCCTAGTAGGTGATGTTTGGATCTATTTCATCTTAATAAATGTCCCAGGCTAAAATTTTAAATACTCCATTAATGTCCCCAATTCAACATTACAAGACTCCAAAATACACTATTAAAATCCATCAAAAGGTTTTAACAATCTTTTACTTTTCCTTAGTAAAGAGTTACTTCCTTCAGTCATTCCAAAGGATAAAGAACATTTTCAATTTTTTTAACTCCACGTAGAAAAAAACAACATCAAAAGAAAGGAAAAACTCTTTCCAAAAACTGATTACAAATCCACACTTTATCCTTCATACAACCAAAAAAAAGTGAAGGGGGGGCTAAAGAGATGACTCACTTATCTTTTACATGGTGATCTTAAAAGGGTACTAAGCTTCTTATTGTGTCTTATTCAAAGACATAGCTATGTTAGTCTGTATTAGTATGCAAAGAAATCTTGTAGTACTTTTCAGACTGAAAAAAGTTTGTTGCCTAAGTTTTTGTAGACTGGGTGTGTATCTCATGAGTCAGGCCGAGTCTACAAAAGCATATGCTACAAACTTCTTTTAGTCTCAGAAGTGTGAGAAGGTCTTTTTACCTAGAAGCAAATGCTTATGTGGAAATAGTATAAAGAACAATTACTGATGTCATATTCTAGAAATCATTGGAAAAGTTGGGAAAAGCTTATCCAGAGGTTTTGGTCCAAAACTTTCATCAGCCACACCCATAAGGGATGGTAGAAATTTTAGTTCCAAATTACCCAAAGGGCCCAAGGATAGATTTTGCTTCATTTGAGCATAATGTCATACCTCTTTTCTTTATTGCCTTTAATATAATAAATACTTTCTTGATGTTGGAAAACATTATTTGCTATTAAATTTTTAAAAGTAGGTGATGTAAAGATTGATTATTTTAAATGGGTACTTATTTTCTAGACAGCCAGTGTGGTATAGTGGTTTGAGAGTTGGACTGTGACTCTTTCAGCCATGGAAATCCACTGGGTTACCCTGGGCAAGTCCTACTTTTTCAGCCTCAGAGGAGGGCAAAAACAAACTCCCTCTGACCAAATCTTGCCAAGAATACCCTGTGATAGGTCACCTTTGAGTCAGAAACAACTTGATCTAAAATTTGTAAGTGTCTTTAGTAGAAGTGGTGCAAAACAGAAGGGAAACAAGAACAAGCAGTGTATTCAGTCACGTGATTTGTGCAAGAGTGATACAAGATTCAGACTGCTGACAAATAAATTTGGGCTGGTAAAAAGCTTCTACAGAAGAAGTACATCTCATGACTCTCTCATCATCAGATACTCGAAACATTCAACTAGAGGTTGCAAGCATCTTTGATAAAAGCTGAGTAACCATCAGGAAGAAGACTAGGCAGTGTATTAAGTCTTCAGTGTCTGTTTTATGATTTATAAGGGCCTGTATGATTTGGGTCCAGGCTATCTGAAAGACTGCATTCTCCCATATAAGCCCAAGCATTGGAATCAGAAGGAGAGTTATTTTCTTTGTTCTGCTGCTACAAAGGTATGCATGTTGCAGACAAGAGAGAGAATGATTTCTCGTAGATTATGGAACTTCCTTCCAAGAAAGGTTAAGCTGGCCCCTTGCCTGTTATCCTTCCAGTATCAGGCAAAGAAATTTCTTTTCACAGGAGCGTTCAAAAACTGCCTGCCTGTTTGTTTGTTTGTTTTTTAAAGAACATGCTGAACTTTTAAATGTTTTGCTGCTTATTATTAATATAGAGTTTTTAAGGTTGGATAGTGTTATTTAATGTGTGTTCTAACATGTATAATTTATTGTGTTTTCAGTATAATCTTGTAATGTTTTGATATTGCCTTCACCATGGCTTTCTGTGGTGGTGAGATTGTGTGCTCCTGTGAGGCAACAGGCTGTGCCGAGTGTAGCAATTATGCTAGTAGAGTCTTCCATGTCACACAGGTTTTTGCAGCAGAGCCAGACTAAGGCCCTTTTCACACGCCAGTCATGTTGCGAAATGGCCTCAGGAGCTTCACGCGATTACAAGGACCGTTTCACATGATGTCCTCGCAATCGCACGATGCTCCTGAGACCAGTAGGCGATGATCACGCATTGTATCATTTTCGGCTCATTGCCGAAAATGATGTGTGATCGCGCATCCTTCCCAGGCCCCACACACACTCACCTTGCGTGTGGAGGCTCTGGACACATAGCCATCGCGCTTTCTCCCCCAGCGCAGTCTGGGAAAGTACCCGGATGTGCTGTGGAAGGAAGGGGTGGAGCGCTCATGCTTCCTTCCAGCCAGCACAGAGCTGGTGTGGAGGGGATGCAAATGCCTCTCAGAAGAGGCTTCTTGCGTGATCCCCTCGCAACAGCAGCGGCACCAGGTAAGGTGCAAAAACGGCCTAAATGTGGTGAATAACCATAAGGCAGTATCAGTAGAGGAGGTGACAACCGGTATTGGGTCTCTCGGAGACAACAACAATGGCACCATAGTTAACACTTGTTAATATTGCACAGACTTCTCCCATCATTACATTAGAAAATCATTGCTAAAGATTTGGAAAGAATACAAAAACTTTAGACAACTACCTTTATGGATTCCCCTCAAGAAGCTTTCTACAGAAGATGGAGAGGAACAGAGGATTGGCTAAGGTACAAAGACCATCATAGACAAATCTATACCAAATGAGGCAAGAATCAAAACCAGAGAAAAACTAGAAGAAGAAGCAATCACTTTAAGTTGGTTTCCTTACTGACAATTGCTGGAAAGATTCCATACAGATTTAAAATTACAAGGTTTTGAATTAATAGAAAAAGAAGGTATGATAAAATCCATATTTGAAAACATACCACACCTATTGTTAAAAATCTATAAAGAAATGTTGAAACAAGAAAGAGAAGATGAAACAATTAAGGTGTCTATGATTACTTGGGCCCAAAACATAGGACACCCCATACAACTAGAACAGTGGGAACAAAGTTGGGAAAATACTCAGAAGTTTACAGTAGCCCAAAATCTAAAAGAGAATTATCTAAAGATATTTCATAGATGGTACATGACCCCAAGTAGATTTTAAAAAGTATACAATACAGGTACAGGAACTTGCTGGAAATGCCAAAAAGAAGTCAGAATGATGTACCACCTACGGTGGACTTGTAACAAAGCAAAAAATTACTGGGATGACATACACAAGAAAATAGGCGCAATTTTACAAATTCAATTTAATAAATTGCCTGAAATATAGTTATTGAACATGTTCCACATGATAGATCAAAAGATACGTAATAAATATTGGAGGATCCTAGTATACATGATAACAATAGCAAGAATCGAATATGCTAAAATATTGAAGAGTAAAGAAACCCCCAAAATGGAACAATGGATATCTGATCTGCTAGAGATTAAGAACAGAGATTTAAAGGAAGAACTGACGAGGATATACAGAGAGAATGGGAATGTTTGAAGGACATCATATGTGAAGAAAATATATAAATATATATACATAGACATATATTGAAAGGACAGTATAATTATAGTCAGAAGGGAGCGGGGTTACTAACTTGTAATAATGTACTCAAATGGATTTTACTTGGACTCTACTAAAGTGATATAATAAGGTAGAAAATTTCTAAATTACGGTACAATAGATGGACAAATTGTACTGCAGTAACAAACAATTAACTTGACGAATCTGTGTGGTACATATATAATGTCAATAATAATGGGTTCTAGTATGGATTGGAAGAAAAATGAGAACATACTGTGTGAAGCAAACGATGTATTTAATTATATTTTTATGTATATAATGATTAATAAAAAGTACCATAAAAATATTGTGCAGAAGGAGACACAGTAATCCCCTTTTGAATATCCATGAAAACCCTATGATAAGGCAATCCAAAATTTAAAAAATGGTGCTAGAAGATGAGACTTGCCTTTCAGAAGGCACTCAACAAGCTTCTGAAGTAGAGCAGAGGACAATTACAAGTAGTGCTGTGGCTAATGATGCAACTGCACTAATGCTGGAAGGACATTCAGCTGTTGACATACTAAGAAGCAAAAGGAAAGTCCAAAGCTACGCAACGTGTATTATTGGAACATGGAATATGAGAAACATGGATCAGGGGAAGCTAGACATAGTAAAAGAAGCAATGGAACATATAAACGTTGCAATACTTGGGGTGAGTGGGCTAAAGTGGGCAGGAATGGGACATATTGAGTTAGATAATTACAGGATATTTTACTCACAAAATGAAAATTTAAGAAATGGGATAGCATTAATAATGAGAAGAAATGCAGCAAAAACAGTAAAAGGATATAATGACTCATTAAAAAAGATAATAATGCTTGGTAAGGTAGAAGGCAGTAGAAGAGGAAGACAGCAGTACAGATTGATAGACTTAATCAAGGAAGCCATGGCCCTGAGTCTGCAAGACCTGAACAGGGCTGTTGATGATAGGGTGACTTGGAAATTTCCCATTCCTAGGGTCACTATAAATCAGATTCAGCTTGTCAACAGTCAACAATAACAACTACCTGTCCCTGGGAAAAAGACCAGGTGTAAATCAAATAATACATAAATGAATAAATAAGTTGTTTGTATCTCTGTGGATTGTGTTTGTGTGTGTGTGTGTCCAAGAGAACCAGCATGGTACAGTGGTTTGAGTCTTAGACTGTGACCTTGGAGACCATAGTTGAGTTCCCTGCTCAGCCATGGAAACCCACTGGGTGTCCTTGGGCAAGTCACATGCTTTCAGCCCACAGAAAACTCAGTGATAGGTTTATCTTAGGGTCGCCATAAGTTGGAAACAATTTCAAGGCACGCAACAACACTGTGCTTTCAAGTCACCTGTCGACTTATGGTGATCCCATGAATTTTATAAAGAGTTTTTTTTAAGCAAAGACAGAAGTGGTCTTCTGAAATAATGGCCTACAGTACCTGGCATTCATTGCTGAGTCTCCTATCCTAATAATAACCAGGGCTGACCTTGCTTGGCTTCCAATATCAGATATTGGCTTCCAATATCAGACAAGCTCTGGTGCCACAGACAACAAATTCAAAGAAATGATTAAATGTGCTTTTCGTTTGGGGTTTTTAACAATGCAAATCACAGAGATAAGGCTGGTAGTTAAGAGGGTCAAGAGATTGAATTTAACTCTTTTCTCTCATGCTGAGATACTAAGGAAAAACCCTCCTTTGAAGCTTTACTTTCCACGGAGAGGAAATGCTCCACTGTCACCAAGGCAATTCCCGGCCCCGTGTGAGGAGGGATTTCCCACAAGCAACCCTCAGGGAAGAAGAGAGTTATATTCCATCTCTTTGCCTAGTCTGATCTTGTTAATTCTCACTTGATGCAATTTGCATTTTTAAAAAACTGTCTGAATGTCAAATGCAATGGCAAATTTAAAGTCCCATGTAGTTGGCTTCTGAGTTAGCAAAGAGTTTATGCAAAGAAGGCAGGCCTTGTTGAAAACTACTGTTTAGAAGTTAGGGGTTTTGTTATTAATCATACATATTTGGAAATGATTAAAATTAATGCTGATATAAGATTATATAATGTAGAATGATTTTTAAATAAGCAGTGTTTGGGATATTTGTATTTTGTATTTAACCTTGGTGGAATTTTTCACAATTTATCTGTAATTCATCCCTGTGCTCTCTTGCTATGTATGTTTTATTCCTGTACCTATTTTTCTATCTGTGTCCATTGGTTTTTTTCATGAAAATCAGAAGAGTATCTAAAGGTTTTTTTGTGTTATAAGCTAAGCTTGCATAAATATTTGCAATTGCAGTTCTAAGTTGTTTGTACTCATTGTGCTCCTGAGGAAGAGCAACTATTCAAAAAGTATTCAACTTTAAATAAATAATCTTCTCTGTACACCATATAGAGGTTTCTTCCCTTTCTCTGTCATTGGTGCCTTCCTCCTTTTTGTTCCTTTTTAGACTGTCACTGTCTGATACAGAAGAAATTTCACAAAACATCCAGCCTTTCTCAACCGGTTTTGTCAAACCACTTGGGAAGAAATAATCTGGCTGGGTAGAGAGCAGGAAGGAATTTTTCGCTTGTTGTGCATGATGGAAAAGGAATATCCTAATGGTTAAAGAATTTGTCTGTGTCTAGGGTCAGTATCTAGCTCTGCCATTAAATCTAATAGAACAGAAAAAAAGACCACAATTAACCTTTCTTAGCATTCTAGATTTTATTTATATACTGTATTCTAGTCTCTCTTTCTTGCACTTCCTTTTTACAGAATTTCAGTGCTTCATGTTTCCTATCAGAGTGATCTTCTTGGTCCTGATTTATGTCCCTGAGACTCCATTCACATGTTCTCGTAGCAAAATACAACAAAATCCACAAAATAGTGATACCTTTATGAACCAAATGAAATGCATAAAGTATATCAGGCGAACTTTCAAGTCTTCACTGGCTTCTTCATCAGGCAAAGATATTAAAAATCATACAGAAGAAAAATGATGATGTTAGAGCTAAAGGCCAATCCTGAGTTGGCTTTGTTATCAATATTTGATAAGGAACAAAGTAAGGGGCCAATAAGAGAATTACTTTGTATTTTATTAACTGCAGCAAGGTTAAGGATAGCTAAGAACTGGAAAATAAAGCAAGATACTCACTTAGATGAATGGTATAAAGAGATATGGGATATAGCTAATGATAAACTGACATGTAATATTAAAGTAAAGAAGGTGGAATTAAAAATAGACAGTTTTATAAATATTTGGGGGGAATGTATTGATTATGTGTTAATAAAAGGAAAAGGAAGAAAACGTAATGAACAAGCATTACAATTTTGGAAGGGGAATGAAGCTTCTTGAGGGGAATGGAATTGGTTATATCTCTAATGGTCCTGGTGGTGGGGAGTACTTATGATTTAATTGTAGAATAGACTAAGTACAAGAATATATGGTATATAGCGGTTTGTTAATGTTTATTATGTTGTTGGTATTGTGTTATTGTTTTGTAGTGTCATGTATTGTTATGTTGTTTAATTAATTAATAAAAATTATAAAAAAATAGAGTTAAAGGCCTACATTTTCTCAGATAATTAACTTCTTTTGTCAGTTAATATTGCCTGAAGGGATATCATTGTAGACAGAGGCCACTCTGTTCTTAACCTTGTGGTGACTGAGAACAAAGGGCAGTAAAACACAGAGAATAAAATTCCAGATCCATTAGTGGCAGCACAGTATCTTCAGTTGCGATTCAGTCATAGCCAACATGGCTACCTCAAAATAAGTTTCCCAGATTTGAAGGTCCTACACTTGCAGCAGTATAGGAATCACTTCCCTGTCCTGAGATCTCATACTGTACAGGAGTAGAGATGAAGTAACCACATGAACAAGGTCAAGTGTGTATGTGAATACACACATGCAGTTTTCACATTTCTTTTTATGTGTTATATGTGATTGAGCTGTTACTTTCCCTGGGCTCCCTGTCCGAAAGCTTCTCTCTGCTTTTCAGCCTGTGACATCTGCCATCCATAGCTAGTCATTTTGTGAAAGCACTCCCTCAACCTTTTGTGTACTGAGATCTTAAACAGGTCATTTTATGCACTTGTATGGCATAAGTAGGAGAAAGAGGACAAGATTTTCCAGAAGTAGGTGCTTTAAGAATATTTTAATACATGTCAACATTTTTATTTATTTCTTTTTTGATTATGGTTACAGAATTGAAGAAAGAGTGGCAGAACAGGCTGACTCCAAATCTATGGCTAAGGTTGAATTGGGAGTTGGTCTTCAGGAATTTTGAACTGAAGGATTAATATGGACAATAAATGGCTTAATAATAAGCATAACTTTGTGCATGCTATGATTCCATAAGAAAAAAGAAAAAGAAAGAATGGATGCCAATTGATTTTCCTGATAACCTGATCTAGCATTAAAAGAGTTAATTCCTACAGCTATGAAAATATATTTCAAAGCACAAACAATGCCTGCTAAAATCTCAGAGATGGTATGGACAATCAGCTGAATAAGATTTCTACTATGTGGGGGTAGTGACATCCAGAGTAAGTTACTCAGTTTTTTACTGCATACTCCTCCCCCCGCCGCCTTTCAGATTTTCATAATGGAGAATTAGAATTGCCTTCATTGAGATTTCCATTTTATTTAGGTTTTTTTAATAAATTACTCAGAGGCCATAGCGATTGATGGCAGAGTACAGTGACATTGAGTAAGGAGATGGTTTTTGAAGAGACTACAATAGGATTTTTTTTTCCGAGCAGGCACTAGTTATATCTGCTGCTTGAAAGCAGAAAATATAACTTAAATTTTCTTTTTGTCTTCCTAGTAAAATATTCAGTCACCACCACATGTTGTAGTTGATGACTTCTGTCTTATAAATCCACGTGTGCTTTTATGAAGTTCTGGTGCTTCAGCCTTTGACATCTTTCAGGGAAAATCAGTCTTACTGCTTAACAATCTACCACACGTTTAGACAGCTGTAATTAAACATCTGGATGAGATTATTTGGTTTGAGAAGGACTGAGGGGAGGGGGGAAGTGATTTATAGAATGTTTCTTTGGCTGTAAATCCCAATTGTAATTGGGACTTCTCGGTCCTTAATTGTTTGCAGCAAAGAGCAAAACTCAGTGGTTCCCAATACATGGCAGGGTCCAGAAATCCTGCTAGTGGGAAGCAGGCTCAGGCTTGTTGCTAGGATACTATTGCCTTTGTTTTGGTCGCAGTTCAGTCATGTATTTAAGGCCATGTATACATTTCTCTGCATTGTTAATGTAATTTGTTCGGGCAGTAAACCGCCAAGGGCAGTTGAAGGAATCTGATACTCAAAAACACCAGAGGCCAGATTTTTGTGGGCAGGTTGTGGTTTGAGGCCTAGAAAAGGATGAAAGATTTGAGGTAGATGAATGTGATTATATACTGTACATACCAGTAAAGAGACCTGTGTGCTATGATGGTAATGTCTTAAGTCAGTTATCATAAAATGTGGGAAAAGGTAAGACAACCTTGACATTTTGTTCTACCCTTGGAAAGGATTTCAGCTAACTTGCTTTAGAGGTTATAATTCAAACTTTTCTTACAAGGAGAGAAATTATTTTGCTATATAAAAATGGTTGGCAGATCAAGAGAAGTCCTTCAGCACTCTTTCCTTCCAAATATTAAAATTGTCCTAAAAATACTTGGAAATTCAAGACTGCAGGAGATGTTTATCTCATTTTGCTCAAAATAAAAATGCATGCTTCAGACATAATCTGATTCAAAGAATTAGATCTTAAAATAGAATGCAAGTGTTATTTGTCTCATTTTAGACTCGTGCATGCTTAGATTTATAGAGCTTAGATACAATGAAATGAATAGAATATGTTAGTCACATATAACATCAGTCCTTTTAATGTTTCTGCTCTAGATAGGACTAACATATGGGTTTCTCCCATAGATTTGAAAATATAAAACAAATGGAAACCTACAATAAAGTCTTTTAGCATAGTCCCAGACTCTTTCAGGGCTGCAGCTAGTCTGGAAAAGAGGCCTTTTAACATTGTTTGAGGTTTTCATGGGGAAGAAAGTGAACATATTATTTCCAACTCATAAGAGGACCTAAGGCAACCCTCCTATGGGGTTTTCTTGGCAAGATTTGTTCAGAGAGGGTTTGCCTTTGCTTTCATCTGAGGTTGATATAATGTGACTTGCCCATCGTTATGGCCAATTGGGAATTCGAACCTTGGTCTCTAGTGTCATAGCCCAACCCTAAAACCATTACTCCATGCTGGCTCTCAAATTATTTATACCCTTTAGGAGTTTTTTTTCCTCTTGAAACTGCCCCCTATAGAGCAGGGAAAGAAGTTTCTTTAGCTCATTGCATATATTACTTTGACCCCAATCATTACCACTGGGATGTAGGTATAAGCTGTCAGGGACTTAGTTTAGCTAAGTCTTTCTGTCTGTCCCCTTTCTTTTCTTCCCTTCTTTCTGTCCACTTTCAGCTAGCACTCTCAGCATTATTTAGACCTTGAAAACTCACAAGTCATTGGACCCTTTTGGACTTCTAAATAATGTTGATGTTGGAATTCTAAATAATGGACCAGCAGCCGCTAGAATTGTTGCAAGAGCTCCACTGGCTGCCAGTTCATTTCTGGAAGAGAATCCAGCAACAGCCTCTATTGGTACCTGAAACCTCTGAGAGGAGCTTCATTCCTCTCAAGAGATCCTGGCCTCAATACTCCTGCCAGCTTCCCCTCTGTCTCCAACAGCCCAGTTCAAGCCTCATGTGCCTTCCGACAGGTAAAGCATAGACTTTTGCCGGTATGACATAGGACATCTTCTTGGTACTGACAAGTGATCTTGACATCACTCAGGCTCGCAAGCTCAGACTGTCAACCCACCAGAAAGGCCTCAGCCTCAATCTTCTCCATACTGCCACCAGGTATGGATTACAACCTCACCAGCAATCCTCGACATACAAATACCGTCACTACTCTCCATCTAGTAAGCATGCTTACAGCCCCACACCATCAAGATAACAAGGACAGCCTCAGGCCTTGTCACAGCAACCTTCTGCCCACAAGTTTCTGTCTTCTTGATACAGGCCTTCCCAATACAGAAAGAGACTGTCTGAAGCCTCTAAACACCGAGTTTGATGGTTTCTCAGATGATAGCCTCATTTACAGTACCTCTCCTGCTACCACGCTTTCTGTTCTCAACAATCTCGACACCTTTACAGTCTATATCATCTCCGACACCATTGCATCACTGATACTGCTTACCATCAATACTGTCACCCTTCCTACTGCTCCAGCCCCGACACCTCCCTATGGAGACTGACTAAGCAAATACCATCATTCTTTGGCCTCTGTCACCACGAATGCCTGGGTGTTGGGCACTGGGGCCAAAGAGTAAGCTATAAAGTTTCAGTAGATTCCCCCCACAGGCCATGACCATGTTATTCATCCTTATTGAAGGAAGAGATAGCCACTTTACTTCAGAAAGGGGCCATTAGAAGCTATTCCGTCTTATCTCTCTATCACATCTTCTCTTCCAGATACTTTCTGATGACCAATTAGGACAAGAGGGCTGCGTCCTATTCTGGATCTGCAAGGCATCAATTGTCACATCCATCCAAAATGTTTTCACATGGTGACCATCGCTACCATCTTACTTCTGCTGCAGAAGGGAGATTGGTTCACCATGCTGGCTCTGAAAGAGGCGTACTTCTGCATTTCCATCATAGAATCATAGAATAATAGAAGAGGCCATGGGACCATGCAGTCCAACCCCCTGTCATGTAGAAACACAAGTCAAAGCACTTTCAACAGATGGGCCATCCAGGCTCTATTTAAAAACCTCCAAAGAAGGAGACTCCACCACACTCTGAGGCAGACCTCTTCACAGAAGAGTCAGACCTCTTCACAGAAGGTTCCTAGCCTTTGTGATCAGTCAGAAAGCGTACAGTTTCGGTCTCAGGACAGCTTCTCATGTATTTTCCAAGTGTACAGTAGCGGTAGCAGCAGTGTTGCATCAACAGGGTATCGTTCTTTTTCCTTACATGGAGGACTGGTTATTTATTGCTCTTTCCCAATCTCAACTCCTCCATGACATCGGCTGCAGGATAAATCTAGTACACTCCCTCAGCCTCGTCATCAATCTCCAGAAGTCAAACCTTGTTCCATGTCAGCAAATCAAGTTCATAGGAGATGTCCTGGATTCTCAGTCAGAGGCTACTCTCCTTCCAAGCAACAGATGGCTGACTGCTTAACACTGTCTCGTACTTCAGCAGCCTCAGATGTACCAGGGCAAGATCAGAACAAGTTCTCCTCCATCTCTTGGTGTCAAACTCCTTCACCAAACTCCAAATGAAACCATTACAGGTCTGGTTTCTGAATTTCAACCCTCTTTGACACTGTCCATCCATATTCCTCGCAATACTGTGTCCGGTTCTTCAGTCTCTCAGGTGGTGGCAGAGCACTCGGAATGTCCTTGCTGGCATGCCTTTCCTGCCCTGCCCTCCCCTGATAGCGGTAACCATGGATGCCTCTCTAGACGGATGGGGAGTGCACGCGAATGGCCTGTTGGTCAGGGTCGATGGTCAGAATTGGAGAGGACATTTCACATAAATGCCCTTCAGCCCCTGATGGTGATCAAGGTGTTCAGGGCATTCGAGAGTCTCCTACTAGGCAAAGCTAGAGAAGTGGTGACCAGCAATACCACAATCATATATTACATCAACAAGCAAGGAGGAACACAATCAGCCATGCTTCTCAACCTTACTGTTCTATTCTGGGATTGGTGCATAGGCAGATAAGACCATCAGTGGTTCATCTCCCCAGCAAACAAAACGTCCTGGCAGACATGCGCAGCTGCAGTCCATTGTCTTATCATGAATAAAAATTGCACATGGGCACCCTGAAGAAGCTCTTCCAGGATTAAGGCAATCTTCTTGTGGACCTTTTCACTTCTCCCCTCAACAAGTGATGCCACATCTTTTGTTTGAGGGACAGTGGAAACAACAGATCACTGGGGAAAGGTGTTCCTATAGAACTGGACAAGGCTTGTTGTGTATGCTTTTCTGTCATTCCCTCTCATCATGAAGGTGCTGGCAAAGATTCAACAGAACAGAACCAAGGCCATACTGGTTACTCTGTGGTGGCTGAGGCAGCTGCGGTTCGCTCCTCTGTTGACTCTTTCCCAAGGTTGATATCAGAGTCTTCCAGACCAAACCTGCTCATCATCAATGGCAAGGTGAGACCTCCAGATGTTCAGTCTCTCAGGATCACCCTGTGGAATCTACTTCCTTAGCCTTGCTATCTCGAGCAATGAGACACATTGTCGAGATGATGTACATGTCCTCTACTGTGCATTCTTATGCTTATAGTTGGACCAAATTTGTGCACTTCCTTCTTGTGAAGCTCATCGATTCTGAGACTTTGAGTACCAGGAATGTCATGGACTTCCTTGCATCGCTATCAGATAAAAGACTGTCCCTTTCTTCTATGAAATGCTATCTCTCAGTGATATCCTGTCATATGCAGAGACTGGAATGGCTTCCTATTTTTTTGATCCTATCATCAAAAGATTCTTGAAAAGCTATAAGAATCTCCATCTTCCTGTTTCAGCTCCTGTACCAGCCTGGAACCTGCTGTTCTTGTCCCAACTCAAAGAACTTTCAAGTCCATTGCTACCTGCAACATCTGCCTTCTTTCATGGAAGATAGCCTGTGGTGCTGTCACTTCAGCTAGAAGGGCAGGTGAGCTTTGCGCACTTAGAGTAGACCAGCCCTATCTCCCGTTCCATGTTTCATCCAGACATCTCCTTCCTCCATAAGGTTGTTTCAGCCTTTTTTCTGAACCAAGATATCATATTTCCTGCCTTCATGCAAAATTCAACCTCAGATCTAGAATGCAGGAAGGTAACTATATAGCCTCAGAGGATGGAGGTGGGATTCAGCAGCTCTAGAAGATACCAAACAATGCACTGCACAGGTGCAGATGACCCATTTATGGGAGTCCACAGATGACCATTTGAAGAACTACAGTTACAGGTAAATAACCTGTTCATTCGCGAAGGTCAAACCCAGAAATGTGGTGGGAGGACCATACTGGTTTTGACCTATAAAGCCCTAAACAGCTCATGTTCATGTTTTTTGAAGGACCAAATGTTTTCTAGGATAGTAGGTATAGGTATAAGCTGTCAGGGGCTTGGTTCAGCTAATTATTTTCTGTCTATCCCCCTTTCTTTCCCCCTTTTCCTTCTGTCCACTTTCAGGTAGTGCACTTAGCATTTCTTAGGCCTTGAAAATTCACAGGTCATTGGACTGTTTTGGACTTGTAATTAATGTTCATTTTGGAGTTCTAAATAAGGGACCAGCAGCCACTAGATTTGTTGCAACAGCTCCACTGGCTGCCAGTCCATTTCCGAGTACAACTTAAACTACTAGTTTTGACCCATAAAGCCCTATATAGCTCAGATGAATGTTATTTCAAGGACTACAGTTCTCCCTTATGGGAACCTGCTTGTGTTCTGAGATCTGCTGGGGAGGCCCTTCTCTTGGGTATAGCTGGAGGGAACATGGGAGAGGACCTTCTCAGTAGCTGCTGCCAGGCTCTGGAACTCCTTTCCTAAGGAGGTTAGACTAGCACCCTCCCTTTTCATTTTCTGGAAGCAGCTGAAGACTTTTCAGTTTTGGCAGACCTTTGAGGACTTTTTGAATTGGGTTCGAGGTGGGTGGATTGGATTTTCAATTTGGTATTTTCTTGTGCTTTTCTTATTGTTACATGGTTTTGTTTTTTATATATATAGTTTGTGAATTTTTTATGATTGTTTAAAACTTTTGTAAGCCCCAAACCAGAAAAAGTCCCAAACTGGAAAAAAGAGTGGAATATAAATAATAATAATAATTATACCATATTTGCCAGCGTATAAGATGCACTGGCATATAAGACACACCCCATTTTCAAACGTCATTTTCCAGGGAAAAATTTTTTAGTACCAATACATTTCTGGTCAACTGTATTGAAAAACGAAGTACTGTAATTTTCATGCAATTTGTGTGTAAAATGAATTTAGGTGCAAAACAAAGAATATTCAAGTACAAACCACAGCAGCAATAAATAAGACACAAAGAACAATATGATTACTTTTGAATGTTTCACTCATCCTCATCTTCACCTGAGATGTTTTCTTCAGAACTAGGCAATCTGTCGCTTGAAATCTCAGAAACTGAGCTGTCACTGTCTTCAAACAATTCATTATCCTCAGAACCATCAAGAGCATTACTAATGCCATATTTCTTCAATGATTTTATGATAGTTTCTCATTTCACTGCATCCCATGACTCTTTAACCCATTCACACACTTTTGAAATACTTGGCTTCTTTCTTCTTCCTGTTGGAGTCACATCAAAATCTGATATTCCAGGTATCCCACTTCTCCCTCATGAATCCTCTGAATGGCTTGATAATACAGACATCTAAAGGCTGAAGCTGGCTTGTTAAACCACCTGGAATTACAGCTTTCTGAGTTTTCATCTCCCTAATTTTCTTCTTAACGCCTTCAGTTTTGTGACATTGAAACTGATTCAACACCATCAAGAAAGGGTTTTTTTTAGCAGTCCACCAGGATGCCTAGACCATGCTTTTTCTATCCGCAATTTCATTCCTGCTTCATCCATCCAACCTTTGGGGTGAACATGAAAAAAACTCCTGTTAGTATTCTTTCCTTGGGTCATGTCTTCCTCTTAAATATCAAGAAAGGTGGCAATTTTGTTCCATCTGTACAGCACAATAAAACAGCAGTATAATGTGTTTTTTCATGACCGCACGTTTTGACAGCAACAGTTTTTGCACCTTTGGAATCCACTGTTTTGTTTGAAGGAACATCAGATGTAAGGGGGACCTCATCCATATTTGCTATCTGTAAAAGTTCAAAATGTCCAAATTTTCTGCTGTTAATGATGTATCTGTGAAACTCAATAACTTTATCCTCATAATCAGTTGGCATTTTTGTGCTATTTTTGTATTGACATGCATACTAGTAGCTTTGCAAGAGTCTCCATGCACAGAAGCAAAAGAAAACAGATGCCCAGGAAGTAGAAGAAGGGGCAGAGGAAGAGGCTCATAGTGGAATTTCTTTCTCTTCTCCTTCTAAATGTTTAGCTTTGCAAGAGTCTCCATGCAAAGAAGCAAAAGAAAACGGATGCCCGGGGAAAGAGAAGAAGGGGTGGGGAGAGAAGCTCCTAGTGGAGTTTTCCCCCTCCTCCTTCTAAATTTTTAGCTTTTCTGGTCTGTGCAAAGAAGCGAAGGAAAACGGATGCCCAGGGAAGGAGAAGAAGGGGTGGAGAGAGAGGCTTTTGGTGAAGTTCCCTCCCTCCACCTTTTTTTGCTTTACAGGAGTCTTCATGCTGAAGCAAAGCAGAACGGATGGCCAGGAGAGGAGGAAAATAGGTGGGGGAAGAGGTTTCTGGTGAAGTCCTCCCACCTTACAGAAGTCCTTACAGGAGTTTCAGTGCAGAGAAGTAAAGAAAAGCAGATGGCTGGGGAGGAGAATGGGCAGGGGGGCGGAGATCTCTTGCAAAGTTCCCCCACATCCATTTTGCCTCCAAGTATAAGATGCACCCTGTTTTGAAAGGTCATTTTCCAGGGGAAAAAAAGTGCGTCTTATACACTGGCAAATATGGTAATAAATTTTGTTTCACTGTACAAGCAAATATATTTGTGCTTCTCTGTGGTCTCTGTGACTCACACAAATGCGTTATCTGCACCTGCACAGCAGACCCTTTCAGAACCTTCTAGGGTTTAGGCCTAGCATTTTGGCGGGAACCACATCCACTACCCTGAGACTATATAAGGTCCCTTCTCACCATTGTCCCCAGTTCCTTTTTGTCTGCCGTGTTAGCTGAGCCCGTGGGAGCCTTCTACTCAACTGATTTCACAGACTTCTGACCTACTTCCGGTTCTCGTTCTTGGCCTTGTTGTGTTTTGGCTTGGTTCTTTCTCGGATCTTTGGATAGTGACCTCAGTTCCTTCAGCATCGACTTCTAGCTTCTTCAAATCAGCTTCATTCAAATTGTATGGCATCGGCAGCCCCTTTCAAGCGCTGCTGTTCCTGTGATGCCAAGATCCCCAATCATGATGGGCATTCAAAGTGTCTCCTCCATCTAGGAGCGACCCACAACATCTCTACTAGTAGGTACTGCCGGGCCTTCACACCTCAGACCAAACAAAACAGAGAGGCCAGACTCAAAGCTATCTTGTGGGAGAAGGTCCTTCAGCCCTTGGACTCATCCAGAGGCTCCAGTATGATACTGACATCTCCCTCTTGCATTTCAGCCTCGGCCTCTGGGTCCTCAGCTAAGAGAGCACCCAAGCCTTCAGGAATGGAGACAACTTCTAAACATACCTCCCAAAGCCCATCTGCAAAGGACGCGAGTCATGCCTGGCCTTCCTTGACACCAGCCAGGAGCTGAAATCAGGTTTCCTCGACACCGGGGCAGGCACCACCATTGACCACACTGTTGATATCTGCCTCATGCCCCCTTCATTCCCCCCATACGGTACCGGACACTCCTGGTTGTTCTCTCGAAAAAGAGATGACAAAGTCTAAGAGGAAGAAAAAGACAAAGGACACTTCTGCTTCTTCTGAAGAGAGAATTCATCTTCAGCCGCTGTCTATAACAACAGTATCCCAGGGATCCTCCATCTTGCCTCCATCCGTTCCTGCGCAACAGTAGTTACCTCTTTAGGTTTTCTTGCTCTTACAGGACTCAGTCACCTCTCCAGCTCTGTCAACATCTACAGGAGTTTCTGACCGCAAGATTGCTGAAATGACACTGGCACTGCAATATCCTGTGCAGGAAACTGAAGAGCATGCTGTTCCAACTCCAAACACCCTGTTGAGATAGTAACTGTATGAGAGATGTCTGCAGAAGAGTGCCCGCCTCTGTCACCATGTGCTCGGTGTCTAAAATCACACTCGCCATCTCAACATTGAAGGTTGTGTTCCTGATCCCATTCGGTATTGTCCTGCAGATCTTGACGCCAATATCGAAGTTCTTAGTTGAGCCAGAGAGAATGCTCCCACTCCCATAGACATAGGGCCTACATCTGTGACTCACCTCTGAATACATTGTTCATTGGAAGAATATTATATTGCTCCTTGTCATCGCAGGCATTATAGACATATCTACGAGGAAGAAGTCCATATCCCTTAACGTCAATACCATTCTTCTACACAGAGACAGAGTCACAGTCTTCAGTACCACCTCCTAAAAAAATGGTGCAGAGAAGCAACTGCTTCTGCCAAGCACACTTGTTCTCTGCCTTCAACTTCTGGTCAAGTGGCAGATGTACAACCACAAGCTCCACAATGGACCATGCCTCAGGCAACCTCACAAAGGGATATGTCTGAAGCCTCTGTCATTGTTTTCACTCAGTTTCTCCAACTTCCACCTTGGTATCAGAAGAATCAGTTAATAGTTTCTATGAGAAACCTCCTGAAGCATCTGTTTCTGAAAGCAAGCTGATTTTCCATACTGATGTCTAGGCGTTCACTGATATGATGCTTAGGATGGCGAAATCTCTCAACCTCAAGACTGAGCATCACAAGAAATCCATGAAAGATCCCATGTATCACCAGCCTCCGGAACCAGCACCAACTCCAGCTTCTCTGCCACTTCTTCTGTATCTTCTCCATGTCTTCAAGAAATTTTGGCCTTCCCCTGCCTCAGTATCGGCTACTATGAAAAAACTCGACTCTTTGTGTAAAGTCATTGACACCAGGGAAGAGTAGCTTCAGCAGCATCCCAAGCCCAACTCAGTCATAATTGATGCTGCACAGTTTAAGACATGTCAGACCCTTCACTCCTCCTGATAAGGAAGGAAAAAAGCTCAACGCCCAGGGACATAAAAATTATTCCAACGCTGCCCTCCTTTCCAGGACTGCAAACTACAGTGCTTGCATGGCAGCTTACAACCCGTTCCTCTGAGATAAAACCAAGGTGTTTATCGATAGACTCTCTGAGGATGACAAAAAGGTGGCTTCAATCTTTCTCTCTTGAGTATCTATGACTAGCAACACAGCAAATTACTACAGCCCGTCATGTTGCAGATTATTCATTCAAAGCCTTCACCTCAGCTGTTACTCTTCAAAGGCATTCATGGATCAGATCTTTGGGTCTGTCTTAATCAGCAAGATCCGTGGCTGAGAACTTGCTATTTGACAACGTTGGCCTCTTCTGTACATTCACTGATGACTGGTTAGAGAACACCCATAAAATGAGGTCTGCTGTCAAGAAGTACAGTATCCAGTTACAACACCAGTCATACTGGTATCAATACCATCAGTATCAACATCTCCTGAGAAGAGTTTACAGTCCTTTTCCTTTGCATTGTTCTTTCCAGACAGACTTCCAGAAAGCTTCCTTCCCATTACCTCAGTATAAAAAGAAGTTGAACTCATCTAAGTATCATGTTTGACTCCTACGAGATGATTCCACCACTGCCATTACCATCTCTGCAACTTCTACAGACTCATCACCTGTTTCCGACTTCAACTCTTCAACACTGTGGCATCTCTGTCTTCCACCACTACCTCCATTTCAACACCAGTCATTCAGGACCCAATGTTTGGAAACCAACTCAAGAAATATCATCATCATCATCAGTCCACAGATCCAACAAATAAGAACTCAAGCATAAGACCAAAGGGGGACAGAACATCCAAAAGGAAAAATCAAAACAGTAAAACAATTACAAGTTGACTTTTATCTGGTACACAGTGAGCTCTAATCATGGCTGCCTCTGTAAGAATTGTAACAACAGGGTCACTTTTGGGGACTTGTCTTCCAACAGGAATCTGATATAAAATTGATCTGAACTTCTAGGAAATTTACTCAATAAGGAGCAATTATATACTTGACAAGCCTGATTATAGTAGCTACAGGACAAAAGAAATGCTTCATCGTCTCAGCTTCCATATTGCAAGGGCACCGTCTTTCTAGATATGGGACACCAGCAAAACTGCCTTGAAGTAATTCAGTAGAAAAAAGTTATATATGGCCCAAGAGAAAAATCTGCAGTACTTAGCCACCAATAGGTGGCTATATAGTCAGCTAATTGAAAAGGCCCCATGTAATGAATGTTCATTGCACCAGGAGAGCAAGATACATATGAGCTAGAGTGCAGATCACAAAAAACTATGTCCCACAGTCTCTGTTTAAGAGATGTAAGGGCAACAATCAAACCCAGATTGGATAGAAGTGAGGAAGAGAGACCAGTTGAAGCTGCTTTTTTTGGCAAGAAGCTTGGCCAAGCTACTGGGACAAATATACTAGCAAACCTGAACCAACCCCCAAAACACTGACTTCAACCAGAGTTTTAAGGCGAACCATCAGGCTGTTATGGAGAGAGGGCTTTTCCCTGTTTCCAATAAGAGCACAGAATTAGGGACACAACTGGGGAGTTGAAGAAGGGTCCTTAGGAACTTTGACTGTTGCCCATCTCGGATATCACTCCCCCTATCCAGATATTAGAGGCATATAAGAGTTGCGCAGCCGACTCAGCATTAAACACTTTGATGGCAGATGGTATATACATGCCTCCTTTAGTGAAGAAGAAGTGAATTATTGCAGCTGAGCTAACTGATGCTTTCTGGAGAATAGCCAATCTGTGAGTATTCCATGACCAGGTGTGATGGAATGACAGCCCCAAATATTAGAAGTTTTGACCTGTTCTAGGCCACTCAAGAGACCAATGACATTGGGAAAATTTGTTTTCGAAAACCTTAATTTTGGATTTCCCAAAATTAATTTTCAGATCATTGGACATACAATAGTTCGATAATTTCATTAGAAGATGTTTCAGTCCAGGTCTGGAGTGAGAGAGGATAACGGCATTGTCTGCATACAGCAGGATAGGAACTCTCCTAGCACCAAGTTTAGGCAAGTGTCCTTCAGCGTCAGATAAGGTCTCCTCAAAGTCATTTATATACAAGTTAAAGAGTGTAGGTGTGAGGATGCAGCCCTGTCTGACTCCTCTAGACATAGGGATTTCATTAGAAAGCTGTCCCTATGAGCCACATCTAACTTGCAGCTTATTGTTAGAGCCATTAAGAGATAAAGAAGT
Organism: Iguana delicatissima; assembly: GCA_948472985.1. NCBI lineage: Eukaryota > Metazoa > Chordata > Lepidosauria > Squamata > Iguanidae > Iguana > Iguana delicatissima. Next base: position 118,137 of record CAOKZL010002105.1, read on the forward strand.
CTTTTATCAACCAGTATCTTATCTCTTTTCTCCCATAGTTTGGTTCTGGGGATGGAGTCAAAAGTGGATTTCAAGTCCGTAAAAGTGGCATACAATTTACCGTGTAGAAAATTAAGATGTTTCTCCACTAGGTGAAAAAGAATCAGGCAGTGATCGGAGGTGGAATAGTTCTTCCTGAAGGCTGTTTGGGCCTCCGTAATAATACTGTTGGCCTCCAGGAAGTTGATCAATCTTTTAGATAAGTATCGGGCATAAAGCTTGCTCATTACAGAGAGCAAGCTAATGGTTATAAAGTTCCCTGGATCACTAAACTGTCCCTTCTTGTAAATTGAAACCACTATGGCATGTCCCTAGCTGACAGGAATTCTGCCAGATTGGTTTATGACAATAAAAAAGGCAGCTAACAAAGGGGCCCACTAATCTTGATTAATTTTGATAAATTCAGCAAGGATAAAATCTATTCCAGGGGCTTTGCCCCCCCTTAAGCTGGTGAATTAATTCAATCACTTCCTCCTTAGAAACTGGATTCCAAGAGGGGAGGGAGGAGGGAGTAACATCCTGGATATTGACATGGGCTAATTGAGTTGTATTTGAATCAATGAAGATGGATCTGAAATGGTCCTCCCAGACCTGGGCTGGAATTATGCAACTGGGAGCTTGAGAATTGGAAGGCAAGGCATCCGGCACAATCTGCCAAAACGTTTTTGAGTCGTTATTCGATGAGGCAGTTAACAATGGGGACCAGGAGTTGCGTTCAAATTGGGGGATTGGGAAGGAAGATGGCATCAGAGTTCCTTGACCTTCTTCAGCTAATGTAATTTATTTCTGTTCTCAGCCCAACTATTTTTAACCCAACAGTTTTGTTATTATTCTTTATTGCCTCTCACACTTTTTGCCTGCTTTTTGTAGTGCTGTGGCATCAATGCATTTCTTTGTGTGTTGTTTTAACTGCAAACGCAAACCTCTCCAGATTTTATCTGGGCAGTTCAAAGTCATAAGTTGTTGCTTTCTCATAAGGGGACCAACTCAGTGGTAAACACTGACTATGAGAAGAAAAAGAGCTTTATCACCACAAAATGTGAGCAACATTACCTCGCTTCAAATAGTGTAAAACTGGGTGAATTTACTGTTTGGCAGTTTCCCTCTCCTGTCTCTCCAGTGGCAGAAATCATGCTGTCCAGCAGGTTTGCTGCTCTGGCAGAGGGAGGTGTTGGAGCAAATGAGTTTCCATCAGGAGCTGCTGGTATTTCTCAAACAAGATGCTCATCCCAAAAGCCTATGGAAAACTCTCAAGGCAAATCCTCCTTTGCTGAATTGTTATCAGAGCGATGCGTACTAATGGCAAGGACACTACAGCTGATTAGCTCCAAACTAGAAGTGGTGCTTAGTTCTTTAAATCAATCAATAGCTTGGATTCCAGAAAAACTCCCTGGCCAAGGTGAACAGGTTTGCCCATCTCCACCTCTTTCTTCGGATTCGGCAAATGTGTCTCGCTGCTGTAACAAAGGCTATTCTTCTATGGGTCCCAATTTTGGACCAGACAATACAGTTTCACAGTAAAAGACAGGTGGCCTGGTGCTTCAGCCTTTTTCTGTGGTATCGATATATGCCCTGTTGAAGGCCAAATTCCGTTTTGGGGATCAATTTCAAGTGCCAATTTGAATCTTAAACGGCTTCTAAATATACATTGATCACATTTGACATCTGTGGAACTGTTTTCTTCTGTTTATAAGAGGTTTCTTTTAAATTTCACTATATCTGCTATTCCTAATTTACTAATGAAGGTAAAATCCTTTTTGGATACTGTTGGGGTTTTTCCGTCACGACTTTTTAAAGATTCCTGAGTTAGACCATTAATTTCTATGAAAAGGTGTTCAAGTCCTGTTTCCCAGTTGCAGACTAATGTTCTTAAGCTGAGTAATAGGAAGATCTTCAACCTTAAACCCACAGTCTCTTCAGCTGTGGTGACTGAAGAAGATACCTTACGCAAAAGCTTAATACTACTCTCTTCCCCTTTGTGTGATGACTAGCTTCAAAGCTCGCATCAAATACCATCCAGGCTTCTCAACTCCTCCAAGTTAGAAAAGGTGTTACCCCTTGATCTTCACCATTCAGACGGAGGTCGTCCCTATGTTCAACTCTTGGCAGAGGGGTTTAATACTAATACTGTCTCTGATATGATATCTTTTGTTCAAGATACTCCTGCGAAAACCAACAGCCTTTGCCCAGTATCAAGTTGCCCTTTGGAACTGCTGCCAGTGGGGTGTGTGGTGCCATCTCCCTCATTTCATCAGATGTCACAGCTGTCCTGAACAGAACCCAATGCTAATTCAGCCGGGCTGATGAAAGTGACAACTTCATCTAGCACTACCGGTCCTGACCCTCTGTTTCCCATCGATGCCAAGTCACATGATAGTGACTCCTAGCCTCCTAGTTGTGGTTGTGGTTCCAGGGTGATTCCCATCTTAGGATCATATCCTGGAATACTGTGGGTTCTGCTAACAAAAGATGAGAAAATTGCTTTTGTCAATATATTTCCTCCTTTGACCTGATTTTGTTTCAAGAAATATGGACTACAGACGCTATTGCTGTAAATGATTTCACTTCTTAGCCATTAAATGCCTCTCATGTAAATAAGAAAGGCTGTCCGAAGAGCAGCCTTGTTATCTTATCTTGGTGTCGTTCACTGATAGCCAAGGTAACTGTGTTAGATAATTGTGAGCAATTAGCTCTTGGACTCTGTTAGAAATCAAAGCCAGTCACTTCATCTGTGTGTCTATTTATATCTCTCCAACTAAATCTAAAGAGCAGATCAAGAAACTCAAACACAAAGTAGAGAGCTATCTAATTTCCCAAATTATCAGGTTACCAGAAGCTTATGTATATATCTTGGGTGACCTTAATGCCAGGATTGGCTCAAACAATGATTTAGAAGTCAGATAGCCTATCCTGAATGAACTAAGAGATAACTGGCATTTTCCAGACAGAAATTCAAAAAATCTGTCATTGAACTATGCTGGCTTTTGCCTGGCAGAATTACAGTTCAGTCTAGATCTAATAATTTTGAAGGGGGTGGCCCTTTGAGAAGGCTTAAGTGAATTTACTTTCTTGAATTCGTTTGGCTCGAGTATGGTAGATTATGGATTGGTGTCCGGGAATGCCTTTCAGTTGGTACATCAGTTTCATATAGGCACAAGAACATGTAGCGATCACCAGCCGTTAGTTCTAACTTTATGTGTTTGAACTCCTAAATTACGGTTACCTTACACTCATCTAACTAATACTCTTGTTGAGTGCTCACATAAAATAAGAGTTAAGCAGTTTATTGGTGCTAAGATTAAACTCTGAGCCCGTAATTCGCTTAAGATCAACAATTTTATCTGAGAAACCAGCTGCACATATCATAAAGGCGTGTGATGATCTAATTCATCTTTTTCAGGATGATTTAACCCATGTAGGTAGATCCGGGCTAGTTAACACTGTCCGTACTGCCTCTAAGGGCACCACGTGGTTTGACAAAGAATGCCATTTGAAGAAAAAAGTGATAAAGGACTGTTGTTTAACCTACAGGAAATCTAGCTCTAATTACCTCCCTGCAACCTAATTCCAGCTAAAAAAGGAATATAAGACCTTATTAGAGCAAAAAAGAAACATCTTCATGCCTGAGTGTAGATCATCAATGACACATGGGTTCTTGATATTGTTGCCAGAGGCTACACGATATAATTTTACAGACTACCTCCTGTAGGGCAAATACATGTCACCCAGCCATCCTATCCCCTCAGCGAGGAAATAGATGCCCTCCTAGGAGAATGAGCCACAGAACCAATCCCACTGTCCTCTCTGAGATATGGTTTCTCCTCCCAGTACTTTCCGATTTTGAAGAAATGGGGAGGCTTTTGCCCCATCCTCGACCTCAGAGGCATCAATTGCTATATCAGTGTCAAGATCAGGGACCCAGGCAGTGAGCCAGCCCAGAGAAGGGAGTGAGAGAGATAGCAGAGTCAAGCCAGAATGTGTCAAAGCAGGGAATTAACCATAGAAAGTCCATTTACCAAAGCCAGAACAACAAGCAAAGCCGAAATCAGAGTCCAAAATCCAGGGGTCAGGAGCTGATAGTTCAATCCATGGTAACAGGAGCCAGGTGCTGGAAGCAAGGAATGGGCAAAGAGAGAGCTTATAGAAGGTTTGCCACAAGCAAAGGAAAGCTTCCATGCAGGCCGGTAATATAGCCAAGGCACAGGTGTGGCCAGTCACCATGTCTTAAACTTAATCAAGGAAGCTTCCTTTTGCTCAGCTCTCTTAAGTCTCTTCCTTGATTGTGGGCTGATTGGAGCAGGCTCAAAAGAATCTTCAGGATCACTGCCGTATCTCTGTTCCTCTAAAGGAGCAGGCAGAGGAACGTCCGAGCCTGCTTGATCCACAGCAGAAGGGGGAGCTCTTTAGCTGCAGGACATATCTCCAGCCTGAGCAACAGGGACCAACAGCTGTTGCTTGTCATCAGCAGCTTCGCCAGGAGCTTCAACTATCACAATCAGAGCCCAGCAGTTCTGAATGGTCACTCTGAGTTCCATTCTGCCACTTCTTCAGAAGAGAGACTGGTTTGTGACCTTCAACTTGAGGTGCCTGTTTCCATATTGCAATCCAGCTGGACTATAAATTATTCCTAAGCTTTGTGATTGGAAGGTGAGCCTACAGGTTTCAAGTCCTTCCATTCGGACTCAGCATGGCAAGACAGGTCTTTACAAAATGTACGGCAGTCTTCAACAGCAGGGGGTCATCTTCTTTCCATATATAGATGATTGATTGCTTGTAGCTATGTCTCAGCTTCAAGACGTCAACAACACAATCAACCTCCTCAACGAGCTCAGCTTGACAACCAACTACAAGTATTCTCAGCTCATCCATCACAAAAGATTCAGTTCATCCAAGTATCCTCAACTCCATTCGACAGTCAGCATCCCTCTCACTCAAACATGACAGCCATCTCCTCACTGCAGTTTCGATTCTTCATTGAAATCATTGTGTCAGAGCAAAGTCTCTACAGGTCATCTGGGCCCCATGGCATCAACAACAGCAGTAATGCCATTCACCAGATTGTGAATGAGGCCTCTCCAGATCTGGCTTCTCGAAACTTTCAGTCTCATTTGACACTGATCAACTCAGTGACTCTTGGTACCATGCCCGATACTTCAAACCCTGTCTTGGTGAAAGACCAAACACAATATCCTCACCGGAATGCCCTTCCACCCCCAACGGTCTCGGTAACAACGGAGGCAACACTAGATGGTTGGGGAGCTCACATCAGAGACCTGACTATATCGGGAAATGGTCCCGTGATCCACCATTCAGACATCCTGAACCTCAAGTTGACTGCTTGGAACCTACTCCGATAACTTCTTTACCGAGGTCAGTTCAACATGTCATACAGCAACATACAAGCCATCTACTGTGCACTCCAAGTCAAGCAAGTTTTTTCAGTTCCTTCAACAGTGGAACCTCAGTATTGACACTTTCAGTACCGTAGACCTCCTTGAATTCCTCTCCTTATCAGACAAAGGACTGTCTTGTTGCTCTGTCCATTGCTACCTGTTAGCAGTATCATCTCACCTCCAGTGTAGGGGCAGGCCCTCCTGTGTCCTGGACCCTTTGGTTAAGAGTTACCTCAAAGGTTACAAATGTCTTCATCCTCCTATTCTACCTCCTACTCCAGGTTGGAACTTATCTCTTGTCCTCTCTCAACTGTCTAAGTGACCTTTCAAGCCGATGGGCACTTGTGACCTGCAACTTCTTTCCTGGAAAACTGCCTTCCTTGTAGCTCTCACATTTGCCAGGAGGGCAGGCAAACTTTGCGCTCTACGTGTGGATTGACTTTACCTGCGATCCCACAAGGAAAGGTTGTCCTGAGACCAGACTTTCTCTTAAAGGTCGTTTCTGCATTCCATCTTAACTAGGACATAATTCAGGCAGCTCTTATGCCCAATTCCTCTTCAGACTTCGATTGCAACCTACATTCCTTGGACTTTTGATCTGCACTTGCATTCTATGTGCAGCGCATGGCCAACTATACAGAATCGCAGAGACTCTTTCTTTGTTATTCTCCAAACAAAAAAGGACTCCTTGTGTCAGTTCAGAGACTTTCTAAATGGATGGCTTCTATCATTAGACTGTCATATGAACTGCCTGGTAAACACCCCCAACTTAATTGGGAAGTCACACTACCAGAGTTATGTCTGAATCAACTGCCTTCTTGAGGGGAGTTCCTCTTTATCAAATTTGTAGGGCTACCACATGGTCTCAGCTGATTACCTTTATTTTGCATTATAGAGTTGATAATAGAGCTACTAATGATGCTATGTTTGGGAAGACTATCTTGTTTTCCTCTGTTCAGTGATTTATCACATGAATAATGTTCTTTTTGCTTTAAATGACAGAATCTGTAGCAATAAAATTCTCCTTTGTTGAAGATTTAGTTTCTTTTTGCATAAAATGACACATTCTGTTATAATAAAGTTTTTCCTTTGGTGGAGATTGATCAGCTTGCTTGCTTGCATGACATTCCCACTTTCTATATTAGTAGCTCACCAGTCTTCCAATTGTGTGAGGCACAATGACCAAGAAGAAGGAGGACAGGTTGTTTACCTGTAACTGGAGTTCTTCAAATGGTCAACTGTGAACTCACACAACTTTGTCCTACCTCCCCTCTGTGTGTCCTGCTATGTCCTATGTTGTTGGGTTGCTGTGGCAGCCATAGAACTGGGAATGCTGGAGGGAAGGGACCTTATATAGTTTCAGGGGAGTGGGTGGGGTTCCTGCCAAAATACTAGGCCTAAGCTGTAGAACAGGACTTTCCAGATGGTGTGTCGCAACATGTTAGTGTGTTGGCTGAAGTGCGTAGGTGTGTCACTCCCTGGACCGAGAAAGACCCTCCGCTGAAGCCTTTCCTGCTGCCGCTGCTGCAGCAGCGGATCAGGATAAGGTACGAGGGCTGCCTTTCTCGCTGCTGCTGTCCTCACTGGGGTCTTACCTCAGTGAGGGCAATAGAGGCAAGCCAGGATCAAGTGGGAAGGCTGCCTTTCCTGCTGCTGCTGCTGCCACCCTTGCTAGGATCTTTCTTCAGCAAGGGCATCTTTCTTTGGGGTCTTTCCCTGGCAAAGGTGACAGCAGCGGGCCAGGATCAGGTGGGGGGCTGCCTTTCCTGCTGGTGCCACCCTCACTGGGGTCTTTCCTCGGTGAGGGCAATGGCAGCGAGCCAGGATGGGGGGAGGTTGCCTTTCCCGCTGCTGCTGCCCTCGCTGGGATCTTTCTGCAGTGAGGGCAACAGAAGCGAGCCAGGATCAGGTGGGAGGGCTGCCTTTCCTGCTGTTTAACCTCTGGTTTGCTAGTAAAACTGAATTACTGTGTTGCAAAATGATGCATGTCAAAAAAGTGTGTCACTAACATGAAAAGTTTGGAAAGCTCTGCTCTAGAAGGTTCCGATTTGTGTGAGTTCATAAATGACCACCCAAAGAACTCCAATTACAAGTAAGCAACCTGTCCATACCTAAGAAAACTCCAGAGTGTAGAGAAAACACAAATATCTTGTTTTTGGTTGTGTTTATTTTGCTTCAAAAGCGATATGCATGAGGTCATTTACATTTGCTGTTAGAGGAGATAATTGCATTCTATAGTATTTAGCAGGTGCTATCTTATTCAGACTTGAACAAGTTCTACTTCTTTGTGTACGTATGTTTGGCTGTCATAGGAAATGTCAGAAGACTTAATAATTGAGGTTGTTGAAAAGAGTAAAAGAAATAATGCTATCATGTACAGTATACCATCCATATATGAAAACAAATAAAAAGTGAATGCTGACATCCCATTATCTTCAATGGATGTGACCTGCATACACATATAGCAGTGCAGGTGTGTGCCCATTGCGTCTTTAGATGAGAATGGATGTGACACTTTGTGCGATCATAGATTTGTGTATACCAAGGTTGCACCACAAGAGGGAGCACTGTATATGTATACCTTAATTTGTACTTTAATATTTTGACCAAATGATCTTTATGCTCTCTACAGCAGGATGGAATGGCTGGTAGTTGGAGTAGAGTCTTCTTCTCAGCGAGAGCAGTGAAGGCAAGTTTTCTGCAGCTGCTCCTTTTCTGGCTGATCAATAGTTGGGGTCATGTTGTTATTTCTCTTGCCGTGATGGTAATTCTTGAAGGAAAATGGTAGGTAGGCTCTCAGTTATGTCAGATTAATTGAGTTAAGAACTCTTTGATATCGTGATATGAATGCAGCACAACAATAACAAGATTAAATTCCTAGACATATTTTTTAAAAGCAGGCATATTAAACTTGATTCTGCTTATTCCAGAATAAAGATAATTAGAAGGCAAAGTCCAAAAGTAAGCATTAAAGCTATGGTCAGGTGTGCTACAGGATATAATATTGGAAGGCTTATGAGAGTGCATAGCAAACTTCACAATACAACAGCAGGATAGATGTAGGAACACAATACACATACAAGGTTGGCCTCCATGGCTACATAAATTAATTGGAAAAGGAACTCCAAACGGACAGGAGTTCTTAATGGAGGAGTTCCTGAACAGGTCAGGTCTCCAACAGTAGATACAGACAAGACTTGTGAAGACAGTTTAAGATCAAAACAAACAGAAACCTGTGGGAAATGCTGACAGCCACAAAATGGGTTTTTCAGGTAGGTTCCAGTGAAGAGGTAGGAAATGATGGTGGCTTTGCTGACCAATATGGATGGTGAAATATTAAACCGCTTAGAAAGAAAAAGCAGAATTGCTTAATTCTTATTTACCTCTGTGTTCTCACAGAAATACTTGCGTGCTGCAAACTGAGGCATAGAGGGAGACATAGGCCCTTTCCACGTGGCAGGGGGAACGGGCGAAAATGCCTGAAAACGGAGCTTACCAGCAGCCGGGCGAGTCCGTCGCCATGCGAAGGAGTGCGAACTCGCTGCTCCACATTCCTCCAGCGTCCCAAATGGCGGTTTCTGGTTGGTGGAGGCTCTCCACCAACCGGAGAAACTCGCCAGCCGAAAGCCCGCCCCCAGCAGATCTGCAGGCACGCACTTGCGCGCGCCTGCAAATCTGCTTCTGAGCTGGGGCAATGGAGCAGCACAGGGTTGCGCTCTCCCTGGTTGTTAAAAAGCTCTGACTTAACTATATTTGAATAAATGTAGATTGTTGTACCATACTTAATAAAAATAAGACATGCCCTGAAAATAAGTCATACTGTGTCTTCTTGAGGAAAAATAAATATAAGACAGTGTCTTATTTTCGGGGAAATACGGTATCCTGCTGCAATGATTAGACAAGTATAACAATGTCCCTTAAATTCTTCAGGGCTGTTTCTGTTCCGTGTTAATTCTCTTAAAAGTTTTAATTGACTCCATTAAACTTTCTCATCTGATATGTTGTACTCCCAAAGACCAAGCTTGCAGAGCATGGAGTAGTAGCTCAATTGTGTGAAGAGCCCTCTGTGCACTTTATGAATAGGCCACATATCCATGGAAACCAGAGCAGGCTGGCTAGCTGACTGACCTTTGACCCACTTGTTGCTGCCATCCTGTTCAACCTTGGTGTGCCTGGATTTGCAGCTCCAGTATTCTGCCTCTCCCCTTTTCCAGTGGGGTTGAGAGGCCCTGCTACTTTTCAGAGATTTTTTGTTAGTCTATCCTGAATGTGGCCATAACCCAAATTTATTCTATACTTAACAGCATATACCTCTTTGAACTTTCATCACAGAACACTGTCCTCAACTGTTCAATATTCACAAAGGATATATTTTCCCTTAGCCCTGTGTGCATCTGTTATTGTTATTGTTATGTGCCTTCAAGTCATTTCTGACTTATGGCAATCCTATCACAGATTTTCTTGGCAAGATTTGCTCAGAGGAGGTTTGCCCTTGCCTTCCCTGAGGCTGAGAGAGTGTGACTTGCCAATGGTCATCCAACAGATTTCCATGTCAGAGCAGGGATTTGAACCTTAGTCCAACACTCAGATCACTCACTACACCATGCTGGCTCTCAAAACAACATTAAATAAGATTAAATTCAATATGGGGTTAATGGGGTTGTACTGATTATAAGGATAGATGGATGCTACTGTCGTAGAAGTTTCAGTACTTTAGGGGACCTGGACCTTTCTTTCTATCTGAAGCAAGTAGAGATGCTATATTATTGAATTGCAAATGCAAGCAGAAAAAAGCTCCAGTGAGAGAGGAATGCTCTGTAACTGAACAACCAGTGGCAGGAGTGCACACTTAACATTCTTGACAGTCTAAATAAAAACAGCTGCAGAGGTTCAGGGGTTCTATCCATTTGTGGCTGTTAAAGAATGTAAGTGACTCTGTAGTTTATGATGTGGCAACTTGCACTACCGAATTTGGAAAAGTTTTTCTTTTGTTGTTATGGTTTGGAATTCACAGATCTAAAACATTTTTGTTCCTAGGGTTAAATAGTCCTGAGAAAGAGTGTCCTGCTAAAATTCTTGTAGCTTTTAGGATGCAGACCTGTGAGATGTCGTGTTACATCAACAAACAAATTGAAATGTATGTTTAAGCAGCAAACAAACACTGATGAATTAGTTTTGGAGGAGAGCGTGTCTTCACACCACCCTCTCTAAACAACTTATTTAATTGTTAAGGATGCAAGTGAAAATCTAGTGACTCAGCAGTTAATAATATAGCTATAAGCAAGAGAACTCCCTCTGGCGGATGAGGGCATGATTGGGTTGGGTAGTATTTCTGCTTGGTTCTGGAGATGTATTTTGAACTGTTTTTAAAACAGCACAGCTTATGAGTTTCTGAACACTTTCTCTAGCAGTGCAAGATCACGAGAGTTTGATTGTGAAATGGATGCAATCATTTTGGAAAATAGTTTAAACTAGTGTATTTATCCGGCGTTGCCCGGGATTTTATTTTCCTCTTAAGAACTCGCCAAACTGTCTCCTCCGGTACCTGTAAATTTTCCCTATATTTCCCAATCCAGTCTGTATTCAGAGTTGTTAACATATAGAGGTTGGGTTCCTTATGGAATATGCTGTCTTCCTCTTTGCTATTAGGCCTCATCTCCATAGCAACTGGCCTATTCCAGTACCTGTAACTTATCCCCATATTCCCCAATTCAATCTGTATTCAGAGTTGTTTACAGAAGTTTGGTTTCTGAGGGAATACACCGCCCTTCTTCTTGCTGCTGGGCCTCATTTCCATAGCAACTGGCCTGAGGCCCAAAAGTTCTCCAGCTGAATATTCTAAAGGCCCCTCCCTGAACTACCAACCCCAGGATTCCATAGCATCTTCACAGGTAGCCAATCATATGAGGCCTTCACCTCACACGGCCGGCCTGACACACACAAACAAACTCACTCACAAACTTTTGACGTTTATATAGTAGATAATAATTGTACACTTCATTCTTAATGTTACGTGTGCAGATAATTATCTTTTCATATTGGGTTTTTGAGTTGAGTGTTCCCTTTGTTTTTATATTAAGAAAGAAAATGCCTTTAACTCGATATAATCTCAGAGATGAACTTTGAAGGCCCTACATGGACTAAGATCGGGGCGTCACAGAGAACATTTCTATAGTGGTCCCTTCACTTTCTCAAGGGTTTGGGGTTCAGAACCTTTGCAAAAGTAGAAAGACTGCAAATAAGTCCCCCTCACAATCCCATTCCCATTCCCTTTTTGGGGGTCCCCTTCCCCATTCCCTTACCTTTTGTGTGTCAGGGCTGGAGGCAAGGGAATGGGAGGGCAGAGCTCTGGAGAGGAAAAGGAGAGCTCACACAAGCCTTCTCCCCAATTCCCTTACCTTTTGTCTTGATGTGGGTTCTCAGCCATGGGGCCAGAGGCAAAGGAATGAGAGGGGGAGCTCCGGAAGGGAGAAGAAAGACTCGCACCAGCCTTCCTCACCTTCATTTTCTTGCCTTTTTCTGGGTGCTTGCTTCCTTCTCCTTGCCCAGCAGAACGTAAGGGAATGAGAAGAAGAGAAGGAGAAGGAGGTACTCACGGGCCTTGTAAATAATCAAATTCACAAAGGTCAAACCCAACATTTGGAGGGAATACTGTATATGAGCTTAACTGGATTCTAGATGGCTATAGATGCCTACATGGGGATTCTGTCTAAACCAGGGCTTTCCAAATGGTGTGTCGCCTGAAGTGTGTAGGTGTGTCGCTTACAATCTTGGAAATGTATGTCATTATTTATAAATCATATATTTTTAAAAATGTATGAAAGGTTTTCATGAGATATGTTGTGTCCCCATATATTTTATTACAATTTATTTATATGTCTGTATCTCTTATAGGGAGTTAGTTAAACTCTGGTTTGCTAGTAAAACTGAATTACTGTGTTGCGAAATGATGCATGTCTGAAATAGTGTGTCACCAACATGAAAAGTTTGGAAAGCTCTGGTCTAAACCCTTCTGTCGTTTTCTGTCCATTCCAGTAAAAGTAGCTTATTTGGGAGTCTGTGAAAGTCTTTTGCCTCTAGGGTAAATTTGACAGTGTTCATGTTGTTTCTTAGTCTTCTCTTTTAGTTCATCATCGTCATTGTTATCATCATCATCATCATCATCATCATCATCATCATCATCATTTTTTCTTGTCTTAAATGTCTCCTGTAAGTATTCAGAGCATGGAGGCAAATGGCCTCTAGGCAGCAGTGTTTCAAGAAATGTGGATGGCCACTCCTGGTGGTTAACTTACGCACATTGTAAAGAAATGTATTCTTTTCCAAAGGTTCATATGCAACATACTTTGCAAGACAGCCACATGTTTAAATGCATTTTTTGTATTAGCAGACATGATCAGGGCTTGGGCTGTTGCCAAAATATCTCACCCAGAACAGTAAGTTGGTGAGGGAGTTTTCTCTATGCCTCACCCTTCTTTGAACCATCTTTCTCCTACTTTGAAACTAGTGGGAACATGATCTCCAACTATTGCAGTATGTCAGATGTGATGCCTGAGACACCTGCAGATCATTCAGTTTTGTTGACAGACTCGCTCCCTGCGTGCCATCCTTTTCAGTGGGTACCATCAAGTTCAGGAATCTTGACTTTGGAAACTCAAGTTCCCTTAGGAACTCATATGCCTTAACACTCCTTTTTCTTTTTAAGATTTTGGAAAAGCTTTCAACATTGGTTTGTTTCAGGGTTTGATCTGATCAGCACCTCCCTAAGAATATGCCCATTACTTTGGTGAAGTTGCATTGGAGTCTGCCTCACTGTCCCTCAGTGGCAGGCAATATTGATACCTCCAACTCAGATTGGAGAGCTCACTTAATACCCTAAAGGACATTTGGGAGCAATTTTTTTGATCTCGGGTGGAGGCATACTTTGTCCACCCCAGTTCTATATGTTGATAATTTATCTTTAATAATACTTTCCACCATTTATATTGTTACATGTCTTCAGGTCATTTCCAACTTATGGTGACCTTCAGGCAAACCTATCAAAGGGTTTTCTTGGCAAGATTTGTTCAGATGCAGTTTGCCTTTGCCTTCTTCTGAGCTGAGACAGTGTGACTTCTTCATGATCTCTCTTACTTAGACAAATGAGTCATCTGCACTGAACAGAACCTTCTAGAACTTGATGACAAGCATTTTGTTGTGAACTCTGCCCCCATCCCATGCTGCTATATAGCCACCTTCCCACTAAAACCCTCAGTACTATTTTGTCTGCCCACAACAGTAGTGCTATTAGGAGCCTTTTCAAAGAGCCTTTTCAGTCAATGGACTTTATCTACTTGGAATTGTCTTAAAGTTTATGGTTTTAGTCTTGCATTTTGGCTTTGTCTGACTTGGATTTTCCAGTCTTCTTCATACGGCTGTTTGACATCAGATTACCAGCTCGGATCTCTCCAGTGTATGGCCTTGGAAGTGGTCTTCAAATGCTGGTCCTCTTGCAGAGGCAATATATCTGACAAGGTGGTCACTTGTACTGCCTTCTCTGCCTAGATGAGGATCACAACAGCGGGTCTTGCTCTCGCTGCCAGCTTTTCACCCCACAAATAAGACAAAATAGAGCGACCAGACTTAATGCCATACTTAAGATCTCCACCTAGAAAGAGGTGTTGTCAGGAGCTGGTCACCAAGTTAACCACACCAGAGGCCACTCAGCCTGCCTCTGTTCAGTCGGTCCCAGAGTATGTCCAGGAAGCCAGGCAGATTCTGTACTGTCATATGTACATTCTGTACCTCATATGTACTGTCAACCATTCCCTTCTTCCCCCTTGGGCTCATCGACTTCTAATTCCAAGTCGGCATTGGACCCTGCCAACTTCCTACAGCCCTGGCCCCAGTGTCTCCATTCAGAGATAGGCTAAGCAAGTACCATCATGCTTGAGCCTCTATCACGTCAGATGCACAGGTATTGGACATTGTGATTGGAGGGTACATCATAGAATTCTGGAGGCTTCCCCCACAGGCTATGTCTGCATTACTCGCCCTTCTCTGGTTCTGAAGGAAGAGATAGACACATTAGTTCAGAAAGGAGCCATTAAAAGCTATTCTCTCTCATCTCGCTTTCAGAGCTTCTGTTCCCGATGCTTTCTGGTGTCTGATTAGGACAAGGGGGCTGTATCCTGTTCTAGATCTATGGGATATGAATCTGTCCAAAGCGGTTTCACGTGGTAGCCATCATTACCATTTTACCTCTACTACAGAAGGGAGATTGGTTCACCTGGCACTGAAAGACACATACTTCCACATCTTCATTAGACCTCTTCACAGAAGATTCCTCACCTTCACAGTAGGTTGGAAAGCGTACTGATTTCGAGTTCTTCCCTTTAGTCTCAGGACAGCTTCTCACATGTTTACCAAGTGTATGGTGGTGGTAGCAGGGACATTGCATCAACAGGGTATCGTCCTTTTCATTAAATCAAAGACTGACTACTGGTCGCTCCTTCTCGATCTCAGCTTGTTCACAACATCGACTGCACCATAAGTTTACTCCTCTGAGCTTCGTCATCAACTTCCAGATGTTGTACCTTGTTCTGTGTCTCTGGATCCAGTTCATAGGGGTTCTCCTGGAGTCCTGATCAGAGGTTGCCCTCCTCCCAAACAACAGATGGCTGACCTTACTTATCACCATCTCTCAATTCAGCAGCCTCAGACGACGCTCCAGGGCAAGATCAGTACAAGTTCTCTTCATTCTCAGGGCTTCAATCACAGTGGTGACCACTTTCACCAAGCTCTAAATGAGACCATTACAGCCCTGGTTGCTGAGGAATTTTTACCCTCTTTGACATCATCCCCCCAGGTTCCTCACACTACTGCGCTTCACTCCCTCAAGTGGTGGCAGAGCGCTAAAATGTCCTCAATGCCTTGGAGTTCCTGGCAGTGATCAAGGGATTCAGGGCATGTGAGAATTTCCTACGGGGCAAAGCCATACGAGTGGTGACGGACAATACCATAGTTGTGTATTACATCAACAAGCAAGGGGGAACACAATCAGCCACACTTCTCAACCTTGTTGTTCTATTCTGGGACTGGTGCATAGGCAGTCAGATGCAACCATCAGCAGTTCACTTATCCAGTAAACAAAACATCCTAGCAGACATGCTGTGCTGCACTCCACTGTCCTGCCACACGTGGAGATTACACACAGGCACCCTAAAGAGGCTCTTCCAGGATTGGGGCAATCCTTTTCACTTCTCCCCTCAACAAGCAGTGCACGTCTTTTGCTCTAGAAACAACAGGGACAACAGATCACTGGAGGATGCATTCCTATATAAATGGCCTGGCCTGTCATGTATGCTTTTCCACCATTCTCTCTCATTACAGAGGTCCTGGCAAAGATTCAACAAGACAGGGTCAGACCCATCCTGATCACCCTGTGGTGGCCAAGGCAGCCATGGCTTGCTCCTCTGCTGACTCTTTTGCAAGGTTGGTATTGAAGGCTTCTGTCCAGACCAAACCTACTTATCCACATGGCAAGGCGAAACATCCGGACATTCAGTCTTTCAGGCTCACAGTATGAAATCTACTTCTTTAATTGTGTTGTCTTGAGCAAAAAGACACATTGTTGAGGCAGCCCTCCACTAGGTATTCTTACACATCTTAAGTGGACCAAATTCATACACTTCCTCCTCACAAAGCAGTTTAATCTGGCCTCTTTCGGGACTTTGGAAGTTCTAGACTTCCTTGGATTGCTGTCAAATAAAGGACTCTCTCTTCTGTGAAATACTGTCTCTCAACAATATCCTGGCATATGCAAAGACAGGGAAAGTCTTCCTGCTTTTTGGACCATCTCATCAAAAAGTTCTTGCAAGATTATAAGAATCTCTGTCCTCCTGT
This sequence comes from Iguana delicatissima, assembly GCA_948472985.1. Lineage (NCBI taxonomy): Eukaryota > Metazoa > Chordata > Lepidosauria > Squamata > Iguanidae > Iguana > Iguana delicatissima. Next base: position 134,453 of record CAOKZL010002105.1, read on the forward strand.
TTCAGCCCCCATACTGGCATGGAACCTGCAGCTCATCCTGTCTCAAAGAGGGCTTTCAAGTCCTGCAACATCTGCCTTCTTTTATGGAAGATAGTCTTTCTTGTGGCTGTAATTTCAGCTAGGAAGGCAGTGCATTTGTGCAGGTGCAGATGACCTATTTGTGTGAGTTCACAAATGACAACTTGAAGAACCTCAATTACAAGTAACCTGTTCTTTCCCAAGGTCACACCCAGTGGTTTCCGTGACTGAGTGGGGATTTGGACTCTGATCTCCAAAGTTGTAGTCCAGCACTAAAACTGCTACACCACACTGGCTCTCGATAAAGCTTATTGGTTTATAATTGCTTGGCTTGGCTCTTTTTAAAAGCTGTCATTCCATTTGCAACTCCCCAGTCACCCAGTAGAGAGATTTATTTTAGAAATGTAGCACAAGTTTTAAAGTAAGAAGATCTACAGTGTCATTTAATAATAACTCTTAGATGAGTCTGGTGATTTGTTTGTTTTTAATTTACCAGTAAATTCTAAAACCCACTCTGTTGTCATCAGTGCTTGCCTCAAGTCCCTTTTAAAAATATCAGTTCAGGCATAGGTGTCTTCCTTCATGTTCTGCAGTAAAAGCACATGAAAATAATTCATTGAAATTGAATTTTTTTGGTAATTTCTTATTATCCTTTAGTATTCATTTGTTATCATCCAGTGATCCATTTGCTCCCCTAGCCAGTTTCCCACACCTGATGTATTTAAAAAATCCTTTATTGTTGGTCTTGATTAGAACTAAGAAGGAATGAGTTACAAGTAACACAGTTTCCTGTAATTAGTTACATTCTGATAAGGAGAATGTAACAAAGCAGTGTTTCAGAAGCAGTGCAACAAGCAAGAGTGAAGTTGCTATGTTGGTATAATGAATAAGGACTTCTAGTTAATTTCAAATATTATTTCTAATGGCATTGCTAGAGGCATTTTGACTGGAGTTTTATGCTATTTTCTTATAAATCCTAAGAGGTTTTTCTTCACACATAAAAAAAGCAGTGGGAAAGGAATGAGCAGTGCAAAAACAAATGCAACTTGTTGCAGCTTTATCTTTCAGTACTTCAGAAAGTAATGGGAATGAATTACTTTTAAAAAATAATTTTCCAAGCTCTGGCAACTTGCTCCTCAAAATCCTTTTTTGCATTCCTTATTGTCCATTTGCCAGTTTGTGTTATTTCTTGTTCTTGTCTGAGGAAGACTTTTAGAAACTTTCACTGACATTCCATGTTAACCATGCCGATGATCTCTTGAACTTTATGCTGCCTTTCCTGACTTGTAGTATACATTGTAACTGAACTTCTTTCAATATGATTTTGATTAAACCCTAAGGATTTTAGAGATATTTTACCTTTTTTATTTTTCTGTTCAACTTCCTTTTTACCATTTCTTTCATTTTAGAGAAGCTTCCTTAGTTTAAAGTCAAACACGACTGTGCTGGCATTGCCTGGCACTTCTCCAGTTGCTTATAACTAATATGACATTTACATATGAGATACATTGGCCTGAATACAATTAGTGATCCCAACCAGAGTTAAACCTATTGAATCTATGGGATTTATATAGGTGTTGATTTACCATTCAGTATTGATCTAGTGGGTCTGTTATTAGTTGGATTTGGGGCATTATACATCAGAAAAAACAAAATAACTAGATTTACTACATTAGAATTTCTGTTAACTCATCCCAGAAAAGAATAAGGTAAAATATTTTATATTTAATATTTATTTATGACAACAAAATAAAAGCACGAGAAGGTCTAAGGGAAATACATTGAAAAAAATTCTACTCTCAATTTTTGCTGGTTTCCAAAAAGGGTTACCGTTTTAGGTTGTGCCCACAAAATATGCAGTATATTTTCTTTTCTAGTGCCACATTTCTAGTACTTAACTTCTACTTAGTAGAGGACGCTAATTTACCTGAAATGTTTTACAGAAGCTCTTCTTGACATTCCTGCATTCCTTTTGGAATGTGCTTCCAAATTCAATTCTAGACTTGCTAAATAATATCATTCTCTCAATTGTTTTTCCATTTTTCCATTTCCTTATTAAGCTTAAAACTTAAGCTTACTAAGGAACTCTTGTAAGGCCAAAGGGAAAACAATTGAGGTAACTGTGGTTATTTTATAAGAAAAGATTACTTTAGAGCAATGGTTCTCAATTTTTTTCTTTTACTAGCTCCCCCACCCTGTAAATATAATTTGTTTATAATTTGTTTATTTACATATTCAAATATTTGTTTAAAGTTACTCATCAGTGGCTCACCCTTATCCCTTATTCTTCCAGTAGATATTGCAAAGGAAAGAAGGCTTGTTAATGGTCTGTGCAGGAGAGTAGAACAGACTAGAATTTTCTAAAGGAAGGTTATAAATGAGAGGCAGTCTTAAGGAATAATTTCTTTTGCTCTTTTCCTCAGAGCAGCACCTGGAGAGTAAGGGTCTTCGTGTGGCTTTGGGGAAAAGCATGAAAGAAATGCTATTTCCCTCTGAAGGAGCACCAAGAGAATAGAGAGAGGATGCTTCTCTACTCTCTCACTACTTTTTTGGTGCTCCTTTGGGGAAATGGTATTTCTTTTATCCTTTCTTTCCCCGGAAGCAGCACCTGCAAAGTAAGGGTCTCGGTGGTGCTTTGGGGGAAAGCACAAAAGAATGCCACTTCCCTCCAAAGGGGCACTGAGAGAGTAGTTGCAGGAAGTGCTTCTTTTGAAAGCACTTACCCTCTCTATTCTCTCCATGCTCTTTCAGAGAGAAATTGCTTTCTTTTTTTCTCTTTCCCCCAAAGGAGCACTGAGACCCTCACTATTTTGCTTCCAAGCAGCCACAGGAGTAAAGAGAATCCCTTTTATTCTCATGGCTGCTTGGAAGCAAAGCTCCACTGTGCTGCCTAGCCCTGGGTTGAGACATCATTGTTATGCTCACCACAAAAAGCCGGGGCTGAGCATCTTCCCTCCTCTTCTGAGCTCTCCTCTCGCCTTTCTGCTTTCTGGGCTGTCAGGCACACCTGCAGAGTAGCGCCCAGAGCCTCCAGCGCAGGATGAGACTCCCATCAGCATGATGTTGCTGCTGCTGCCGCCATCATCACTACTACCTTTAAGGAATCTGTGACGTCCTGCCTCAGCTGGCCACAACCAGCCGGGAAATTTTTTCGTCCTTTAAATCTGGGATTTTCCCTGTTTTCCAGGATGAATGGCAAGCTCACGTCAACCCCTCCCCCCGTAAAGGATCCATGAACCCCAGATTAAGAATCACTGCTTTAGAGGAACAGGTCAGGAATACAAGTTCAAAATGCAAACTGGGTCTAATAATTGTATTTAGGCCTAAAGGTGGTATGACGATGGTGATTGTGATGTTTAATCTGTAAAGTATGATTTTGTCGTGGTTCTTAAGTATTGTCTTGATCTCTTTTATACGTGGTTCCCCTTAAATGCCGATATTTCTCAGAAACTTTTAATATTATTCCCTCTTTTGCTTGTTTTTTATCTTGTAGCTTGATTACCAAAGTTTAAATAAATTACCAATGCATGAGTTACCTTTAAATAGACCCAAACCCTTTTTTCTGCAGTACCAAAATGTGTGTCAAATATAAATTGTTAAATTACAGGTATGTCTCAGTTAATAAAGTTGGTGTGTTCCTGGGCATTACTTCTTTAACATAAGCTTTAGTACCGAAGGCAGAAATAACATAGAAAGAAGAGGGGTAGCACCACAGAAAAATGAAGAGCAGTTCAACATGTTTCAACAAACTTTTTGTCGAAAACCAACAATACACATCTGTAAAATGAAACAATCAGGTCACCTAAGTCTTGAATAAATAAACAAAAATATTTTCACCTGAATGCTTCTTCCAAATTGCATCCAAGAATTATTTTTTTCTTTCACCAACCTCCATTTTCTTTATGATTTCCATTTTGGTGGCCAAACATACGTATCTTTGCCTTTTTTAAAAAAAACCATGCTGTGGATAGCTGGTGAGACAAGCTTGTCTGCTGTCTCCTTTTCTCTGTTTGTGCATGCCCAATAAGAAATTCTGGAACTTGCTGCAACCTGACATCAAAAGTCTGTGTTTCTTCAGCCTTCCTTCACCATCCTCTTAATACTGATGCTGCTTTAAAAAAAAATCTTCTATCTAGGCAGAGGACAAGAAAGAAGGGGATTCTATAGAAGGACTTTGTAAAAAGAAGCTGCTTTATCAGAGGCTTTAGTAACTGAAGTGTACACCACACTATTTTTGTCCTTGGATTTAATATAATTCCTTGGACATTTGGATACAACTTGCTTATTTATGTGTGAATTTAAGAGTATGCTGTACCGTTTGCTGGCTCCTAATTGTAAAGTTTTCTTTTAGTTTCCTTGATACAAATTCACCAACTATGGTACATGAGATGACCATTGTAACACGGTTTTCCTCAGTGGATTGAGTCATAAGTGGGAAGTGTGTTTATTCACTCCCTTAACACAGTTACAGATGCATTATCTGCCTCAGGCAATCCAGTATAAATTGGGAGCTCTGGGAGTTGCTAAATTAGGTATTATCACCTCCACCTTAATTTATGTCTTTCTGATTGTATCAGAACAAAAGGGAGAAACCCCACCCCAGCTCTTGTTCAGTGTGATGTAGGAGGCTTTGTGTCCCATATTTTTATAATGAGTAGCCATTTCCACATTTTGCTTTTCCAGACATGTTCATCTTGCCTCTATTTTCCTAGGTGAACACTTTCTCTTCCCCAGCAACCTGGAGATGCCCTGAAGAGAGAGTGTGTCCCCAGAATTGCTATTGGTGGTTGTCAGCAGGTAGTACTCTTCATCCCCACCCCACCCCACCCCTGCAATACAATGTTGCCTCCAAGTGAAAAATACTACTTTTTCATATAAAACTGTGCAGCAGTCTTTCCCTTACATAATAAATGTAAACTTATACATGCACTAAAGAGCTGTGTTGAAATTGGAGTGCACAGTCTTCACCCTGCTCCCTGTGACCTAGATCTTAATAATTAAGCCTACTTATATTTGCAGAATTCCAGGTTCTGCTTAGTAGCCCCAAGTGAAAAATAGTGGAACATAGAGGTGGGAAGTAGGGAATTGATTTTTATATAAAGACCAATGTTCTTTTTAGTAATAACATAACAGTGCAAAAATAAGATTGGCCACACAAAAACAGTCAAAAGATTTCGTGGAATCTACAGGTGACAGTTTGGCGGAAATTATATCATGCAAACCTCTTGACATTTGTGTAATGATACATTGGTGAGCCAGTGCAGTTTGGATTATTGGTAGGCTAGTATGACATTGAGAGCCAGCATGGTGAGCATTGGAGTATGACTAATAGAGGTCAGCGTTTGAAATCCTGCTCTGCCATGGAAACCTACTGGGTGACCATAGGCAAGTCACTCTTTCAGCCTTGGAGGATAGCAAAGGCAAACCACCTCTGAACAAATCTTGTCAAGAAAACCCCACAATAGGGGCTTAGGATCACCATGAGTCAGAAACATCTTGAAGCCACACAACAAGTATGATGTTAAGTACTCCTTTTTTACAGCTGCTGACCATCTTAAAGGATGTATTGCCAGGATATGATAAAATTGGTTGGAAAGGTGCAGTCAGCCAGTACAAAATGTGTGAAATGAGTCCATGAAAACCTGGTCTTCAAAAAGAAGCACAGTTAACTGACTTTCTGGTTATCTTGTTTGAAAACTGGGATAAATTCTGCCCTTTGTTGAGATAATTTCATATAACAGGGGAAGGAAGTCTATTCATTAAAATTCCTAAGTGCTTGTTTGCAACTGTTGTCCCCCCCCTTCTAGTTTGCTGCAGACTTCTTGCATAAAGAAGACTACAGCTTTGCAGTGACTCATGGGCAAGCCAGAGCCTGTTGTCTGCACCTCATTGTTCAAGCATTGTTCAAGATTTCAGGGGCACTGGATTGTTGTTTGAATTGGTGGATGCTAATCCCCAGCTGAGGGGAAGCTATTTGGCAAATGGCAGGTTAATATGCAGACAGCAGGGAGCATTGTACTGTGTGTGTGGCACAACAGCATGTGGGAGAGAAATAGTTAAAATCCTTTTCATTGCAGAGAGGAGTGGGGGAAGGTAACAAGCAACCAAAGCTTGTTCTAATCTCTCTGGAATGTAACTATTTTGAAACTTTTATAGCTTCAATATGTGGTTAACTCTCTCTTTCTTCCCCTCCTTCCCTCTCTCAGCACATGACTACATAGTGAATGTCTATGTGAGAGGCATGATCTTGCTCTGAGAGGGTGTTCAGTTTTCCATGCTACCCCTATACCATTTGCTGGGTCCCCTTCCTTGTATGTTTCCAGAGTGTTTCCCCACCCCCTCAGACTGCCCTCTAAATTGTTTAAAATGAGAAGGAGCCTTCATAGAGGCGCCACCCCCATTCACCAGCAGCTTCTCTGCTTACAGAATCAATTAGAAAGACCCTTTTGTGACCAAGATTGTTGAGTAGAAAAGAAAGGTGGAGCATAAGTAAGCCAGCTGGAAAATAACAACACACAGGACTTTTAACTGAGTAGAACTTTCTGCATATCCTCGGTAGATATTTTGGGTTTCGTAACTTCTTAGTTCTTGACAGTATCTTCCTAGAAAGCTGACTCACTAAATTGGGTAGTGCTTGCTGTCCCAGCGGCTATGGGTGTTGTGAGTGTCTGTCAAAGTGATTTCTGCAGTAAACAGCAAGTGAGCTCACATCACCTCTCAGTGTTTGCAAATCGAAGCTGTACAGCAGCCAGGTCCAGGGACTTCCCCATCTAACCAACCGCTTTGATCACAAGGCTTGGAGAGTAGATCAAAGGCAGTCATTTAGGAAACTACTTCTACTGTACTCCAAGCCCAGAGTGTACTGTAGGTCATTGCGCTAGCTAGTTGGGGGTCATGGGGCCAGCTGCATACCAAACATACTCTTTGTACAGATGACAGTCCTGGCTCCCTGCCTTTTCCACAACTGGCTATTGTAGGAGCCTTGAAGGCTAAGATCTGATTACAGATTCTCAGTTCAGGCAGTTCTATATAAAGGGCAGAGTTTGTGCTGTAACTCCAGGCATCTCACAGCAACCTATTCTCAGTGTACTTTCAAATGTGCAAAGTGCATTTTTTTCTTCCTACTGCCTCATTGGTCTCCTAAAAGTAATGGCCTAAAATATCCATTCCTTTAACTTTGCTTAACCTGTGTCGATAATGATGATGATTTTAAAATGTTTCAGCAATACCTTTGGGAACTAAAGCAGTTTAGAAGAATAGAAAATACCTTTAGTGAAATGCAGAATCAGTGAGAGTGAACGGAAATAGTGAGAAGTCCACTCTGCATGACCTGATTAGCCAGAGTGTTACCCTGTAAACTGGGGGTCCCGGGAGGGGCGCCCAAATAACCAAACCAAACAAGCAAAATGGGGAAAATTAGCTGGAGCACTCTTGGCTAACGAGAGGCAGGGCAACGTAGCGAGATCTTTTATCCTATGTATATCGGTTCAGGTCAGTGAGGAGTCAAGCAGTTTAAAATACTAACAGTTTTATTAAGCAAGAAGAATAATAAAACTCAAGCACACCTAACTAGTGAGGAAAGAAAGAGAGTTTTGTGAAGAAATAAGCAATACGCCACCTGTCCAAAGTCCTGAAGACACCAATTGGGGAGAAGAAAGGAAACCTGGTGTGGAGACCGAGGGGAACCTGCTGACCCAAACGGCAGCAAGACGATCCGGCGAGAGTTCCGGACGGTTTCAGTGATTCAGCAAAGTTTTAAGTGATTTCAGCCAAGTCCAGCCAGTGATTCAGCAAGAGTTTAAGTGATTTCAGCAAAGTCCAGCGAGAGTTCCAAAGAGCTCTCAAAAACGGGGCAACTTTTATAGGGACAGAACGACCACAGGCTAGTCTGGTCTTTGCAAGAGAACAATGAGTTTTGGCCTGGGGACAAAGGCTCCGAAAGGTCGGAATTTGCACGATTGAGTTATGAACCGAATTGACAATAGTATGGCTGAGATGTAGATGCGGCTAGCTCGGCCATTAAGTGCCTGGCTTGCCAGGGTGTTTTCACAAGCAAAGAGTCCTCTTTGTCTTGCAATCAAGGTGTTTGTTTTCGGGTGGCTACCCCCTGAAGCGGAACTGGCTGTATCTGGTACTTTACAACTATCGCCCATGCCTAGCTTCGCGCTTGTCTGGCGGAGCCTTACAAACATTTAGCTGGTGGCAGGAAAAAGGGCCGAATTATGATATCAAAATGATATCTTAGTTCACCAAAGACCAGACCAGAATGCCGTGGTAACAAGAGAACCATGAGAAACATGGATTGTTAGTTGTAAAAGTTGTGCTGGTGCATGCTGCCCAGTTGGCCTTACCTGTAGAAGGAGCTTTGCTTTGTAGTTTGCTTATCAGTTTGTCTAAACACAATCATAGCGTTCTCTCTGCCTTGTTTCTTTCCTTACAACCAGAAAAGAAACCTGGAGATTGACTTTGGTTTGTGTCTCTGTTTTGTTGGGATACTCTGCAGTTTGTTGAATGTCTTTCACTGCAAGTAGGGGCAATCAACCAGTTGCATGGTGATTGTAAAAAACAAGCCAGCATTCCTGTGGTTTCATGGCTTACTGTGTCATCTGTGTGCAGATTAACATGTTATTTGTGATATAGCATATTGAAAACATTTTGCTTACATGTTTGTGCAAGGGTTCTGTTACATGCTTATATTCCACAATTAGTTTGTGCTCTTCTGTACAGGGAGAACTATTGGAGACACATAGCTGGTATCTGAATTCCCAGCTCAAGAAGGAACATGAACAAAGGTCCAGATTGGTGATATAGGTGATGTGTTGTTCCAGGTTGAGCTGTGTCTGGAAATATGCATGTAAAATTCAAAGGAGCTCTTTCTCAACAGTCACTAATATATATATTCTTAGGACAAGAGAAGTGAGAGTGAATACACAGTGAAATAACAATAGCACATAGTAATTTTTCAGGAGAATGTTAGGCTATATGCATCAACTCTTTATGATTTATGATTACACGTTTAGGTTCTGTAAACCATGTGCAGTGCATGAATTAAGCAACTAAGTTGGGGTACTAAGTTTGCAAACCAATCTTTCCAAATGTGGTTACAGTTTTGTGTAGAATATTAAATGCAATGGCCTCCAATGTGCTTTCTTCTTTGTAGTAGATATAAGGTTTTCAAGAATTATTTCTTAAATATTTTCCAGAGAGTTCTGTGTCTCAGGAAATATTCTTCTTGGCTCATAGACAGTGGCTGTGGCAGTTGCTATAGTTATCTTTTCCTTTTCTTAGGGCAAGGGCCCTTGCTTGTATTCATTCATTTTTGCCCTGGAATTGTTAGTTTTGGCTATATTCTGCTTGGAGTCAGAGGCTGAATTTTATAGCCAAAATGTAAAAGGCTGAAGGAAACAGTTATGCATTGTGGACAAGGCTGTTCTGTCATAGTGGGTTGTTTATATGTTTTATGGGAATGAGATAAGCTCTTTTCCTGTTTCACATCAAATGCACACAAATCCTGCTTCCTTTGTCCAAAGGTGCTTGGTATATTGGTCACCTTCCAATATTTCCCTCTCAACATCCAAGAAATAAAATCCAGAATCTTCCTTTGGGAAGGGGTCAATCATTCTAGATTTTAAAATGTTTACTCAGCCCCTGTGGAAAAATGTAAATCTGCCCTAGATCTGATGCTGGATGTTAGCAAACAAAGCTGACCCCTGTTAAAGGTATTGGTTCTGTAGAGGTATTAATTATACCATCGCTAGATCTGAGAAAGTACAGAATAGCCTTGTACATTATGAATTTTTCAAAAGCTGAGTATGCACCTCTTATATATATCAGAAATGGGATGTTCCAACCTACCATGCCACTTGTTAACTAGCCAGAGTACTTGTCATGCCACTGGGATAGCACAGGAATACCCAAGAAGAATATTAGAAAATGAGACTTGTGGTAATTCTGTTTATACTAGAACTCTGTGTTCCATGGCATGAACTTTCTGTCAGCAGTAGCATTCAGATAGTGAGTTTGCATGTAAGTTTCAGAAGTGTTCAGTCTGTTATATGATGCTACATCATTAGACAGAGGAAGAAGTCACTGTCAGGACTCAAGGAACCACAGTCTCAAAGCTTTTCAGCAAAACATAATTTATTGGAACACAGCTAACTTCAGACTAACAGGACAGGAGAGAACAAAGCCATTCTCAGACCCACCCAGATCTCAAACCCACCCACACATTTCTCCCAGGCTGAAGCCCTGTTATCTTCCTGCAGATGTTTCCCAGGCCTCTGTGCCAGTCTCAATTCTACTTGTCTCTACTCAACTACTCTAATTCCCATACTAGTGGCGTGCATTACTGGCTGCCTGACAGTCTGCCCCACTCAGAAAAAAATCAGTTAGTAAGCAGGTGAAAAAGGTTAGTTGGAAGGTTTGGTAGGGTTAGCAAGAGGAAGTTTAGCAATTAAGTCAGGAGCATAAACAACATGAGCAGAAATCCATTCAGCAAAATGTGGAGGAAAATCTTTCTAAAGGACCAAATATTGGAGATGGCCCTTGCGAATGCGGGAGTCCAGGATATCTGTGATGTCGCAGAGGTTGCTGACAGCTGGTTCACTGCTTGAAATTGCACATGCCAAAGGCGCCATCTTGATCAGGCTGCAATGAAAAACAGGGTTAATGTGTTTGAACTCACTTAGCAATTCCATTTGTACAGTCACATCATTTATGAGCTTTTTAATTGGGAATGGTCCAATGAATTTTGGGGCAAGTTTGCAAGAGGGACACAAACAGTTCAAGTTTTTAGTGGAAAGGTAAACAAGGTCCCCAGGTTTATAGTTAGGGACAAGAGTCCATTTTTTGTCTGCTTGGATCTTGTGAGCTTTCTTGGCTTTTTCAGTGGAGGCTTGAACCTGGGTCCAACTATTAATGATACAGGATATCAAGTCATTTAAAGCAACAGCATATTCAATAGAAGGTAGGAGTGGAGGGGGAGGTTTTGGCAAGAGTCCATAGACTATTTCGTAGGGTGCTTTTCCAGTGAATGTGTGTACAGCTGAGTTGTTGGCAAATTCAGCATAAAGGATCAAAGAGGTCCAGTTGTTCTTTTGAAAATTTACAAAGCGGTGTAGATATTGCTCAAGGGTTTGGTTAGCTCTTTCTGTTTGCCAGTCAGTCTGCGAGTGAAATGCAGTACTCAGTTTTTGCTCTATATCTAGGGATTTGAGGATTTCCAGAATTTAGAAGTGAAAATAGGGTCTCAGTTAGAGGTTATGCATGAGGGGGTACCATGTAGTCTCCTAAGATGGGTAATGAATAGTTTGGCACGTTTTTCCACAGTGGGTACCTTTTTCAGGGGTATGAAGTGATATTGTGTTGAGCGTTGTTCGGTCACCACCCGTAAAACTTGACTGTCTTCACTGGGGGGAGACCTAGTATGAAATCCTAAGAAATTTAGTGCTAAGGTTTTGTAAGCGTAAGCAGAGAGCGCAGTAATCCTTGCAGCTTGATAGTGGGGGTTTTATTAGTGATGCAAGTTGTGCAATTTTTTTACATAGAATTCCACATCTTTTCAGAGCCCTGGTTAGAAGAAGTATTTTCATATGACATGGGAGATTTTTAGAAATTCAAAGTGGTCTGCCGATTTTAAATCATAGTGTCATTTTAAAATTTCACTTCTGCATGAGAGTGACACATACATTTTGCCATCAATCCAAGAGACTGTGGAGGTAGGGTTTTGCAACCAAGGATCCTTAGCGTAATGCTGTTTGATAGTGTCTTGGAGTTCTGTGTCTATGGTGCAGCTAATTGTTTTTTCGGCACATGCCTGGCTGAGCCCCAAGGTTTCAGGAGTAAATAGTATGTTAGTAGTGGAGTGTAGGGTGGTTTGTTGATCTTCATGTTGCTGAAGCCTTGAGAGGGAATCAGGCAAGATGTTGGCTTTGCCAGGTTTGAAAACAGTTTTAAAGTTGAAGCACTGGAAGAATTCTACCCAGTGTGCTTGTTTGGGGCTCAGCTTTGTCGCCTTTTGAAGAGCTTCTAGATTATGGTGGTCACACCACACCTCAAAGTGTGGGGGAGATGTCCCCTCTAGGAAACAGTGCAAAGTGCTTAAGACAAAATGAATGACTGCCGCTTCTTCTTCCCACACAGCCCAGTTTTTCTGTGTGGAGTTAAATTTTCTCGAGATGTAAGCACAAGGCTGTAGTGTTTCCATCATCTTTTTGCAAAAGTGCTGTAGTCATAGTGAACTCGCTAGCGTCTGTATGACAAAAGGCTGCAAAGGGTCAGGATGTTTTAAGATGGGCTCGGTGGTGAATAGTGTTTTCAGTTGTTTGAATGCCTCTTGGCATTCTGGAGTCCAGATTATTCGTGACATTTCACGTTGTGGCCACGTGGGGTCTTTCTGCTTTTTTATTTTCAATAAGTCAGTCAAAGTCAGTGCAATCTCAGCAAAGTTTGGTATGAAGTTTCTGTAAAAATTAGCAAATCCAAGAAATTGCTGCAATTGTTTCTTGGTATATGGAGTGCCCCAGTCTTGGACTATTTTTACCTTGGCCAGGTCCACTTGCAACCCGTTGTTAGTTACTCTGTATCCAAAATAGTCAAAAGTTTGGGCGCAGAATTCACATTTCGACAATTTGGCATACAATTAGTTATCTATAAGTTTTGTATACCTTCCTTACCAGTTTGATGTGCTCTGAGAGGGTTTTACTATACATAAGTATGTCATCAAGATAGACCACAGTGCCTTGATACAGGAATTCATGCAACACGATGTTCACGAACGTCTGGAAAATTGATGGGCCAGACTTTAGCCCAATGGGGAGGACACCCCACTGATAGTTCCCACGAGGGAGGTTGAGAAACAGGTTAACTATTTGCTGTCCTCTTTCATTCTAATTTGATGGAAGGTCTCAACGAAGTCTAACTTTGTGAAGTAATTTCCCTGTACCAGCTGCATGGGATATGCATTTGAGATGCATGCCTGATCGAAGGGTGAGTGATTCATGATAAACCTCAAATTTCCATCCTTTTTCCATCAGAAAATACAGGAGAGGCTAAAGGAGACTTTGAAGGTTTAATGAACTGGCATTGCAAGTTATCAATGAACTCACACAGGGCCATCATTTCTGGTAGAGGCATTGGATGGAGTTTGGGTTTGAGCAGTTCGGCACCCTCAATCAGCTTGAGTGCATAATCAGATTCCCTGTGTGGTGGCAGGTTGTTTTCCAAACTTCAAAAGCCTGCCTTAAGTCCCAATATTCGAGGTGTATTTTAGCTTATAAATGCTCCTGAGTTAACCCCACTTCTCTTCTGTAGATTTTCTTCTATTTCACCCACGTGCACTGTCATAGGCTGGGTATGGCTGTCCTGGGGCCTCTTTGCATAGGCTCTCCATCTATTTGAGTCAAATTCACAGTCTTTTTCAGGGGTTCATATCCCAGGGACAATTCATTAGCTACTCATGGGTACATCAGATTTTTACAACACCCAGAATCTATTATTCCTTTGTAAAAATATTTGACTGCCCCCCACCAGTTTCTGGTTCTGTAGTCACATATTGATGAGGGGTTTTCTTACTCACGTTTGAAGAATCATCCTGGTCCCAGTCCGATTCGTCGCCAGAAGAGGATGAGCTCTCCTCTTTCTCACAAGCCTTCCCAAAACTGCTGGGGCCAGAGCGGTGAGCTTGGGATTTTGCAGTTTCTGCTTTTCCTCTTAACCAGACTGGGCAATCATTTGGGATTTTTTTTCCTCAACTTCAGAGGTTCCTCTCTTATCATATTCTGTAGTCAGATGCCCCTTCTCTCCACATTTTAGGCAGCTCCCATTGTGGAGTTGATGTCGCCTCTCTTGGTCGCTTAGGGCTGTGCTCCATTTTCCTCCTGATGACTTTCTCTCCAGGCCAACTTACAGCTTGTGTACATATTGTATGCTCTCTCTCTGAGTTGAATATGGTGATCATACTTTGTGTGTTAAATATGGTTTGAGAGGGCTTAGAGTTATTCACGTTTTTTCCACTTTCACAGGCATCCTATGCCCCCAACCCTAGTGAATGTGGAGAGATGACGGTAAATGAACTTCACTGACTTTCTCTAAACATCACTTCTCTGACTCAAGCTCCCTAAAGTATAGACAGTGTCTGCTGACCAGTCTTTTGTTCCCTGGAAATCCACAGCAGTCCTTGACCAAGTCTAAAACTTCTCAGCTGTTCTTCCTTCAGGGTAAACCGTAGGAATTTGTTTTAGGTTTAGATAAGTTGAGTAATTGTATATCGAACAAATGTATTGCAAAATAAAAATCTGCTCAAGTAACTTCTTTCCACTGTATCAACTTAGGTGCAACTTCTTGGTCTGTGTTCTTCGCTGATTCAGATTGGAAAGACACTATCTCAACCCCTAATCTTCTGCTCAGACACATAGTTTCCACCACTTCTTCGTGGTTGGCCCATTAGGTCTTTATTTTTTTATTCTAGTAAGGTTCTGCTTACTGTATTACAATAGTATTTTCCCTTTCTTTTCTCTTAGTACAAGGAGTGAAACCAGACGGATGAAAAAGGAAGATACTCTTGCACAAGGATAGAATCCATTGTTGCTGTTGTCAGTTGTTACTTCATTGACAAACTTAGACTTTTGGGTAGCATTAGAATCCCAGGTGTCTGCACAGGTACATGTGCAGAAGTATTTCTGTTTTGTGGTACTTTCCCATTTTCCTGAAAACTTCCTAAATGAAATCAGACAATGTTAGGAAAGAAGAGAGAGTTCCAAGAGAGAGTTGTTGTTGTGTGCCTTCATCATGTTTCTACTTTATGCAATCCTAAAGCAAACTTACCATCGGCTTTCCTAGCAAAATTTGTTCAGAGGGGGTTTGCCTTTGCCTTCTGAAGCTGAGAGAGTGTGACTTGCACAAGTTCACCCAGTAGGTTTCCATGGCTGAGTAGAGATTTGAACCCTGGTCTTATCATAGAATCATAGAAATGTAGAGTTGGAAGAGACCACACGGGCCATCCAGTCCAACCCCCTGCCATGCAGGAACACCCTCAAAGCACTCCCGAAAGATGGCCATCTAGCCTCTGCTTAAAAACCTCCAAGGAAGGAGACTCCACTACACTCCGAGGCAGCATATTCCATTACCGGACAGCCCTGACTGTCAGGAGGTTCAGGTGGAATCTCCTTTCCTGCAGCTTGAATCCATTGCTCCTTGTCCTTGTCTCTGGAGCAGCAGAAAACAAGCCCTCTCCTTCCTCTACATGGCATCCCTTCAAATATTTAAACATGGCTATCATGTCCCCTCTTAACCTTCTCTTCTGCAAACTAAACATACCCAGCTCTCTAAGTCTGTCCTCATAGGGCATGGCTTCCAGGCCTCTCACAGTTTTGGTTGCCCTCCTCTGGACTTGCTCCAGCTTGACCATGTCCTTCTTGAATTGGGGTGGCCAGAACTGGACACAGTATTCAAGATGAGGTCTAACCAAAGCAGAGTAGAGTGGTACCAGTACCTCCCTCGATCTAGACACCATACTCCTATTGATGCAACCAAGAATTCCATTGGCTTTCTTGGCTGCCGCATCACACTGCTGACTCATGTTCAGCTTGTGGTCTATGAACACTCCTAGATCCCTTTCACACGTACTGCTATCCAGCCACGGGTCTCCCATCCTATATTTCTGTATTCCATTTTTTCTACCTAAGTATAGCACCTTGCACTTCTCTCTGTTGAATTTCATTTTGTTAGCCTTGGCCCAGCAATTCTTTCTATCCAGGTCATTTTGAATTTTGATCCTGTCCTCTGGCGTATTAGCAACCCCTCCCAATTTGGTGTCATCTGCAAATTTGATGAGCATGCCCTCTATTCCTTCATCCAAGTCATTGATGAATATATTGAACAGCACTGGGCCCAGGACAGAACCCTGTGGCACCCCGCTAGTCACTTCTCTCCAGGATGAGAAGCAGCCATTCGTGATCACTCTTTGGGTTCGGTCGGTCAACCAATTACAAATCCAACTAACAGTAGCCCTGTCCAGCCCGCATTTTACTAGTTTCTTTGCAAGAATGTCATGGGGAACTTTGTCAAAGGCCTTACTGAAATCGAGGTATGCTACATCCACAGCATTCCCTTCATCTATCAAGCTAGTAACTCTATCATAAAAAGAGATAAGATTAGCCTGGCATGACTTATTTTTGAGAAATCCATGTTGACTTCTCGTGATTATCGCCTTGCTTTCTAAGTGATTAGAAACTGACTGCTTAATGATCTGCTCCAGGATCTTTCCGGGTACTGAGGTCAGGTTGACTCGGCGATAATTATTTGGGTCCTCTTTTTTCCCCTTATTGAAGACGGGGACAACATTTGCTCTCTTCCAGTCTGCTGGAACTTCTCCTGTCCTCCAAGATTTCTCAAAGATTATAGCAAGCGGTTCCGAAATGACCTCTGCCAGCTCTTTTAATATCCTAGGATGCAATTCATCTGGCCCTGGAGACTTGAATTCATCCAGTGTGGCCAGGTATTCCTGTACCACCTCTCTGCCTATTATGTGCCTCATTTCCCCTGCTTCCTCACCTGCTCCCCTACCGCCAGGCTGAGTGCTTGTATCCTTCTGGGAAAAAACTGAGACAAAGAAGGTGTTAAGTAGTTCTGCCTTTTCTCTTCCCCCTGTGAGTAATTCGCCATCCTCTCTGCGCAGTGACTCTATCATCCCCTTTTTCCTTTTGCTGCGGACATATTTAAAAAAGCCCTTTTTATTGTTTTTAATGTCTCTGGCCAGCCTAAATTTGTTCTGTGCTTTAGCCTTTCTGACCTCTTCCCTACATCTCCTGGCTACTTGCTTAAATTCTTCTTTGGTGGTTTCCCCTTCTTCCATTTCCTATACATGTTTTTCTTAACATTTAGCTTAGCTGAGTGTTATTTTGTCAACCATTCTGGTTTCTTCAGATGCCTTCCATTTTTCCTCCTTAATGGCACAGTTTTAGACTGTGCCTTCAGTATCTCCTTTTTAAGGAACTCCCATGCCTCCTGAACTCCTTTCCCTTTCACTATTCTTGACCACGGAATTCCAGCAAGCAGCTCCCTAAATTTACAGAAGTCCGCTTTTTTAAAATCTAAGATGAGTGTCTGGCTACCCTTGTCTTCTCCTTCCCACTGAATGCCAAATTCCAACAGGGCATGATCCCTCCCCCCTAAAGATCCAACCACTTCTACCTCATTAACAAGGTCATCCCTGTTGATCAGGATCAGATCTAGAATATTTGATCCCCTTGTGGCCTCTTCCACCTTCTGGACCATGAAGTTGTCTGCAAGACAAGCAAGAAACTTGCTGGACCTTGCTGTCTTGGCAGAGTTTGAATGCCAGCATATATCCGGGTAATTGAAATCTCCTATTATTACTGTATCTCTCCTCTTTGAATGTGCTGTCATTTGGTTGAGAAAGGCGTCATCAAAGTCCTCAGCCTGGGTTGGAGGTCTGTAGTAAACCCCCACCAGAATATCCCTATTGTTTCTCGCTCCCTTAATTCTTACCCAAATGCTCTCGACCTGGCTTTCTGGGTTTAAGTCCCGGATCACTTCACAGGTGAAAACATCCTTGACATACAAGGCTACTCCTCCTCCTTTCTTGTTAGGTCTATTTTTACAAAATAAGCTATACCTCTCTATTCCTATATTCCAATCATGAGACTCATCCCACCAGGTCTCAGTGATGCCTATCAAATCGTATTTATTTTGCTGTACTAGGAGTTCAAGTTCATCCTGCTTGTTTCCCATACTCCGTGCATTAGTGTAGAGACACTTAAGTCCCCGTGCCCTTCCTGCAAGTCCTGTACTATTGTTTCTACTCCTTCCGCCATTGGCCGCTTGTACTACTTGTCCAGTATCATTTGAGCCTTTCCCCCCTGCGCTCGCCGAGTCCTTGCCCTGAATAATATTGTCTCTCTCCCCAGCGGAACTTAGTTTAAAGACCTCTTAATCCTCCTTGTGAGACTGTTTGCAAAAACATTCCTGCCAAGTTTTGTGAGGTGCAGCCCATCCCTCGCCAGAAGCCCACGTTCATGGTAATTCAGGCCATTTTCCAAAAACCCAAACCATTGCCAGCGGCACCACGTGGGGAGCCAGTTGTTGACCTCTACTATTGCCCTTTCCCTACGTGTGCCATATCCTTGAACAGGGAGGAGAGACGAAATGACCACCTGCACGCCAAGGCCCTTAAGCTTCATTCCCATAAGCTCATAGTCCTTTGTAGTCCAGTGATCAAACCACTGTACCATACTGGCTCTAGCTATGTTGAATTAACATATTTTCTCTGTAAAATTGGCATATTTTACACATTCATAGCTTGCATAATGCACCAATTTGTCTCTTTATGAAGCATCAGAACCCCCAAATTCAGGATTTTGTTTTATTTTTTTATTTTTTATCTCATGCAATCTACAGAGAAGGTAAGCTTTCCAACCCTCAAATAGGGGACAGCCATTATAATAAGGCTCTTACTCAGGATGAAGACTTTTTAAGTCATACTTGGCTCTTATTTTTTTCTCTAAGCATTTGTTACTTAAGCTTCAGTCCACAGGTGAGTAGAAGACTACCTTACCCCTCTGCCATGTCACAAATAAGTAGATTAAAGCATGGTAAATAATGACTGTGTAAATCCCCAAGGGTCTTTGATACTGCCCATCTAATATTCCCTGTTGAATTTACTGTAAATCTTTGAATCTTGACTATTTTGATTAACATCACCAGAGCATTCTAGGTAGGTAACAACTAATGGTGCCATATAGAACATATGAAAATTATAGAAAGGGAATATACTCTTCATATTATCATACTCCTTTAAATTAATTAACTTCAAGAAAGGCAGAAGACTTCTTGAATTGTAGTTTTGTGTTGAAGGACATTCTAATTTGCCTCTTGTAGGCTCTCTAGTCCCACATGCCAAGACAGAAGGCAAGGAATTGGGAAAAGGGACCCCCGAAAGGGGATGGGTCCAGGGGGGGACTTATTGGCAGTTTTTATATTTTTGCAAGGGTTCTGCACTCCAAACTGTCATGAAAGTAAAGGGATCACTGTACTTGACGAATCATTTCTCCCTATATGTTACTGCCGAAGGTCTGAGGTCTGCTGGGAGAGGCTTTTCTGTGTCTCACCAGTGAAGTCAGTAGGCTATATGAGACCATGAGACAGAACATTCTCAGCTGTGGCATCCCAATTGTGGAACGGCCTCCCTTTGGAGACCCAACTGGTTTCATTTAGGCAGTAAAAACATGACTATTTATTAAAATCCTCATTTCCAGTGCTGTGCACAGATTTTTTTCAACTGTTTTAATCTCTTAAACCTGTTTTAACTTGTTAATGTTTCAGATATGTTTTTAATATATTTAAAATGATTTTTAAAAATTGTTTAAGTATTATTAGTACTATTGGTATCGATTTTACTTGTGTGCTGCCTTCAGAACTTTGGGTATAGGTCAGGATAGAAATACCTGGGCCTTTCTGTACATATCTGATGGGTCACAGCAAGAACGTGATGCTGTACTAGATAGGGCTTTGGTCTGATCTAGCAGGAATCTTCCGTTTATGATCTATCAGTCCTTACTGCTACAGGAAGTGGCTAGGAAAAGCAGCAAGAAGAACAGATGATAAGTGTGAAACAGCACCTCTTATTACTGCTACATATGTTTCAAGCTATTTCTTGACTGAATGGGATAGAAAGAAAGAAGAAGTTAGGGGATTTAGAAACCAAACTTTATGAGGAACAAAAGATTTGAAGAATTGAAAGACTGAGAGAGGATATGTTGTTTTACCTGCTGTCAACTACAAATATACTTTACTAATGAATTGCTGCCTTTACAACATGCAATTATGGCTGTTGTACAAGTGAATTTGATGGGTAGTTACTTTGCTGTCATATCTATTTCCTCATTCTTCCCCACAAACGTCACAGTCTTTTAAAAAAAATCTTCCACTGTGGTGAAGAGAATATCTTGAAGTGGTTTGAAGGATAGATTACATTTTTGTGTGCTTACATATTCCCAGGCTAGAATCTTCACTTGTATTACAGAAAACATATGCACACATTTCTAAAAATTGTAGAGAAATGTAACAGTTTGAAATAGCTAGCTAGAATCTGTTTAAGTATTTGCTGGTATTCTGAGAGTTCATGATTTCTGCAGCAAACACAGAAACAAAGGTGCATCAGGACACCTTTCATGTGCCTACCGGTCAAATGCTGCCTGTTTTTGGTAGAATTTTTTAAAAGGGGATGTATTACTTGATTTGAATGGGGTAGGTAGCAGGACAATGCATACAACCTGATGAACTTCTCTTATTGGTTTCTAAATGCCAGTTGAAAGTTTTCAGAAGACTCTAGCTTTCACAAGATTGAATCAGTTCAAGCTACCTTTTGAAACAGACCAGCACTCACATAGCAGAACCAGCTAGTTGGAATATATGTTGGGGGAAATGTGAACGTTTGTTTTAAGTTGAAGGGTTAATCTTCCATTTAAATTATTGGTTGTTCTGCTTCTAAATAGAGCATGCTGGGATTTCCTTCCAGCTGTTTTACATCATGAAGATTTGTGTGTTAGGGAAATTCCATTGCACAGCTGCAACTCATCCAGTCCACATTCCCAAACCTCCAGCATTTCACAGAATACACTGCGTTCAGCTACAATAGCATAAAGTTGTTTTATTCCTGCACTAGAAACACAGTAGAAAGTGCCTTTAGTTTGAGTATTAGTAATGCAAGTGAGTTTTTAAGTTTAATCAATATTATTGATTAAATACTGATTAAAGGCTGAGGACTTTGATAATGCCTTCCTCAACCAAATGACTGCACATTCAAGGAGGAGAGATATAGAAATAATGGGAGATTTCAATTACTCAGATATATGCTGGTAGTCAAACTCTGCCAAAACAGCAAGGTCCAGCAAGTTTCTTGCTTGTCTTGCAGACAACTTCATGGTCCAGAAGGTAGAAGAGGCCACAAGGGGATCAAATATTCTAGATCTGATCCTGACCAAAAGGGATGACCTTGTTAATGAGGTAGAAGTGGTTGGATCTTTAGTGGGGAGGGACCATGCCCTGTTGGAATTTGGCATTCAGTGGGAAGGAGAAGATAAGGGTAGCCAGACACTCATCTTAGATTTTAAAAAAGGGGACTTCTGTAAACTTAGGGAGCTGCTTGCTGGAATTCCGTGGTCAAGAATAGTGAAAGGGAAAGGAGTTCAGGAGGCATGGGAGTTCCTTAAAAGGGAGATACTGAAGGCACAGTCTAAAACTGTGCCATTAAGGAGGAAAAATGGAAGGCATCTGAGGAAACCAGAATGGTTGACTAAAGAACTCTCAGCTGAGCTAACTGTTAAAGGAAACATGTATAGGAAATGGAAGAAGGGGAAAACCACCAAAGAAGAATTTAAGCAAGTGGCCCGGAGATGTAGGGAGGAGGTCAGAAAGGCTAAAGCACAGAACGAACTTAGGCTGACCAGAGACATTAAAAACAATAAAAAGGGCAGCAAAAGGAAAAGGAAGGAGACGATAGGGTCGCTGCGCAGAGAAGATGGAGAATTACTCACAGGGGGAAGAGAAAAGGCAGAACTACTTAACACCTTCTTTGTCTCAGTTTTTTCCCAGAAGGATACAAGCACTCAGCCTGGCGGTAGGGGAGCAGGTGAGGAAGCAGGGGAAATGAGGCATGTAATAGGTAGAGGGGTGGTACAGGAATACCTGGCCACACTGGATGAATTTAAGTCTCCAGGGCCAGATGAATTGCATCCTAGGATATTAAAAGAGCTGGCAGAGGTCATTTCGGAACCGCTTGCTATAATCTTTGAGAAATCTTGAGGACAGGAGAAGTTCCAGCAGACTGGAAGAAAGCAAATGTTGTCCCCATCTTCAATAAGGGGAAAAAAGAGGACCCAAATAATTATCACCGAGTCAGCCTGACCTCAGTACCCGGAAAGATCCTGGAGCAGATCATTAAGCAGTCAGTTTCTAATCACTTAGAAAGCAAGGCGATAATCACGAGAAGTCAACATGGATTTCTCAAAAATAAGTCATGCCAGGCTAATCTTATCTCTTTTTATGATAGAGTTACTAGCTTGATAGATGAAGGGAATGCTGTGGATGTAGCATACCTCGATTTCAGTAAGGCCTTTGACAAAGTTCCCCATGACATTCTTGCAAAGAAACTAGTAAAATGCGGGCTGGACAGGGCTACTGTTAGTTGGATTTGTAATTGGTTGACCGACCGAACCTGGAGAGAAGTGACTAGCGGGGTGCCACAGGGTTCTGTCCTGGGCCCAGTGCTGTTCAATATATTCATCAATGACTTAGATGAAGGAATAGAGGGCATGCTCATCAAATTTGCAGATGACACCAAATTGGGAGGGGTTGCTAATACACCAGAGGACAGGATCAAAATTCAAAATGACCTGGATAGATTGGAGAGCTGGGCCAAGGCTAACAAAATGAAATTCTACAGAGAGAAGTGTAAGATTCTACACTTAGGTAGAAAAAATGGAATACAGAAGTATAGGATGGGGGACAAGTGGCTGGATAGCAGTACGTGTGAAAGGGATCTAGAAGTCTTAATAGACCACAAGCTGAACATGAGTCAGCAGTGTGATGTGGCAGCCAAGAAAGCCAATGCAATTCTCGGCTGCATCAATAGGAGTATGGTATCTAGATTGAGGGAGGTACTGGTACCACTCTACTCTGCTTTGGTTAGAGCTCATCTTGAATACTGTGTCCAGTTCTGGGCACTCCAATTCAAGAAGGACATGGTCAAGCTGGAGCAAGTCCAGAGAAGGGCGACCAAAATGGTGAGAGGCCTGGAACACATGCCCTATGAGGACAGACTTAGAGAGCTGGGTATGTTTAGTTTGCAGAAGAGAAGGTTAAGAGGGGACATGATAGCTATGTTTAAATATTTGAAGGGATGCCATGTAGAGGAAGGAGAGGGCTTGTTTTCTGCTGCTCTAGAGACCAGGACAAGGAGCAATGGATTCAAGCTGCAGGAAAGGAGATTCCACTTGAACCTCAGGAAGAACTTCCTGACGGTCAGGGCTGTCCGGCAGTGGAATATGCTGCCTCGGAGTGTAGTGGAGTCTCCTTCCTTGGAGGTTTTTAAGCAGAGGCTAGATGGCCATCTGTCGGGAATGCTTTGAGGGTGTTCCTGCATGGCAGGGGGTTGGACTGGATGGCCCGTGTGGTCTCTTCCAACTCTAGATTTCTATGATTCTATGATTACTAGAAAAAAAATCTGAAAAAATAAGCATGTCCTATAATTCCATATTGGTCTTGTTATTTAAAACTTTATTTGGACATTAAATATGAAATTCCCTTACTGCTATTTGCATGTGCATCATGCATTGTTTTCTGTAATGGACACTTTCAAAACAAGTTGAGTGTTTTCGATTCAGTATTTCACTCTTTGTGAAGTGAACATGCAGATTTATAATACAGAATAAAATACTGAGATAGAAGTTTTGCTGAGAATGTCCTTAATGACTAGTTGTAAATGCATAGATTTATGCCATACAGTTAAGTGTAACTGTTTTTCTGCCTTTGGCTCTCAAAGCACTTAACACTTGGAAGTTCTTAATATGTAAAGTTGATTGACTGATTGATTGATTGATTCTATGTCCCACCTTTCTCCTGAGATGGAATCCAAGGCGGCTTACAGGGCTAATCTGGTCAGTTTTTCTTCCTATTCTGATACCAGTAGCTAAACTTGAAGGGGACAGTGGTACTTGCATGGGAAAGAAACCTGTGATCTCAGCTTACATGTGTTGAGGCAGTTTGGAAGCCATCAGTGAGGAATGAATTATTTTTTTCCCAGGGCTATCAGGCCATCTCAGTGACCAGTGAATTGGACTGAAGGTGGACCATCATAAATTAAGAGGGGTTTATTCATTTATTTATTTATCATTAAAAAATGGAGGAGGTTTTTGATGCAGATGAATCTCAATTTCAGGCCTTCTCCTCTATTCTAAAAGTTTTAAGTCAACTACTTTCTTAGGCCACTAAACTCCTGTAAAAATTTGTTTTTCTTTTGCTTTCAGTGGTGTATTTTCATGCCGTTTATCTCAATTCTAGTATCTGCAGGTAAAGTGGCCACTCCTTGATGTACCAGCTGGAGCTACACTAAAGGACGCAAGGTCTCCCTCTCCTGCACATTTAGTAAGTGTCTGTGGCTTGATTTTGTGTTAACTTTCCCAATCAGTGTCATCTGGAGATATCTTTGGATGTTTATCTAGAAAATTTTGGTCCTAATCATTGTTAAGCTAACAGATGAGAGGAATTGGGGTCCACCTGCAAGGCCTGTGTCTCCTTAGAA
Source organism: Iguana delicatissima (assembly GCA_948472985.1). Taxonomy (NCBI): domain Eukaryota; kingdom Metazoa; phylum Chordata; class Lepidosauria; order Squamata; family Iguanidae; genus Iguana; species Iguana delicatissima. Next base: position 158,790 of record CAOKZL010002105.1, read on the forward strand.
TTTGAGGAAATTATAGCTCAAAGGAGGCCTATAAGAGGAGGATAATGGCAGGATCTTTTCACTTGTGTATACCAGTACTAACTGTAGAGAGGATCCAGTTAAAGTTAACAAAGTGTTTTATTTGGATTGACAAACACACATGAACCATACATGGCTGTTGGAAAGTGAAACATGAAAGACTGGATAGAGAGAGATTGGGCAGAATGAGTGATAGTTACCAGTCCTGAAGAAAGGGTCATAGCAGAGTGACTCAAAGTCTGAGAGTAGCATGGAGGAGGAGCAGTCTGGGACACCACTGCACAAGATATTATGTCAACATAGTACAAATGGCTGCAGTTGAAGCTATGGTTTATATAACCTATTTCATACCCTGAAGGGGGTGTGTAGACAAAGCTGTAACAGCTTTCCCATGAAACTAATAAAGGAGTCTGGAATGGGCTGATGGCCCTACTCCAGAGTGACAAAACATTGATGGAAGTGATGACAATCTCTTAATGTTTGGGCTGGTAGGGGGTACGGGGAAGATTTCCATAGGGCAGGATCAAGAGATGGTCCCTTATTGTTTCACTTGGGCATCACCTGATTGCTTCACCCTCCGTTGTATTTGGGAGCACACAGACCCCGAGGTGTTGAAAGGATTAGCTCATTAGTGTCAGGATTTCCATGGAATCCTCTCTGAACTTATAACTTGACCTTGTCTTAGGTCAGCTTGGCCTGGCACTGTACATGCCCTCAATCATGTTTTTCAGCCATAAGTATATCCAGTTATGAAAATAGCACATCCAGCAGGAGCGGGAGGGAGGGGTAATAGGGAATGGGAACATCCTAGTTGTTTTTATAGCTTAAACTAGTGTATTTATCCAGCACTGCTAGAGATTTTATTTTCTCATAGGTAACACTTGTTAGAAATACCTTAGGAATTACCTTACCATAGGAATTAGATGCAGTTGAAATACACAGATTTGTGTGTCTAATTCCTCAAACTGTCCTGTCCAGTACCTATAACTTTTCTCCATATTCCCCAATCCAATCTGTATTTAGAGTTATTAACATGCAGAGGTTGGATTCCTGAGGGGTATACACTGCCCTCCTTCTTGCTAGTTGGCCTCATTTCTATAGCAACCGGCCTGAACTCTCTGGCTGAGAGAGGCCCCTCGCAGAACTACCAGCCCCAGGATTCCATAGAATCTTCACAGTCAGCCAATCATATGAGGTCTTCTCACCTCACGCAGCCAATCATATGAGGTCTGACACAGACAAACAGACAAACTCACAAACAGACTTTTGTATAGTAGATGAGAGCTACTAAATCCATGATGTGACATAAGCATATGAAAAAAATATTTTGATGAGTTCCTAAAATTAAAAACAAAGGAGGACTATGAAAACTAGAAAGAGACTTGCCAGAATCAAACAAGTACTACAATGTGGAAGAAGCATGCAGAGATTGGTTGAGATATTGTGGAGAAGTTGAACGCATATTTCAACTCAGTATTATATCTTCTTATGTTGAGGGATGCTTGAATTTTTATTTTTGCAAGTTCAACATGAAGAGCTGCTACAAACTTATGCCCATAAAAGAGCAGTTTTAAAGGAAACTGTTAATTAGTACAATTAGATATAATAATTCAAGAGCTTTGTAAGAACTGGAAAATGACAATGTAGAATTTCTCAGTTTAGCCTTAGTTTTCTCAAGATCATTTACAGTGTAAAGTGTCAGTCCTTAGTATGACTCCCAATTTAATCATACTCTCATTCCATATAATCTTTCAGTTCTCATTAAATGTCTTTGACATGAAGGCTACTTTTAATTTAGGGAGGGGCATTTAGAATTCTCAGCCAGAGAGCTCTTTGGTCTCAGTAAACTACAAACCCCAGAAGTCCACGGGATGTTGAAAGTGGAATAATAGCACTGTAACAGTGTAGCGTGGAAAGGGCTTTGGTGTTAGTACATTTGTGAGCAGCTAATTCCCAAGCCATGATGTATAACCAGAAGTTTTTGTCTGAATAGATGAATGAGTCAACCTAATATTCTTGTGAAAGGACATTTCAGCTCTCCCACACTACCCCTTCCAAGTTTAAAGTCATCATCTGCTTGCATGATTTGATTGTACCCACAGCAGTTGCAAAACCGTTTACAATTTATCTGCTTATGGTCAAAACGTCTAGTCTTCCCAAGCATTCATGTTAAGAGAGGTCTTTCCAGGGTAGGCTATCCCCAAATAATCCAATAAAATCTAGATCAAAAATAAAAGTCTTTTGAAAAAGTACAATTTATGTATTACTGGGGAAGAAGATTATGAAACATGAGAATTCTGTCTTTAACATCATGAGGATAAGGGTTTGGTCTAACAAAGAAGACAATGATTTTGAAGACTTGTGCCCAGTAGATGTGCTCAGTAGCAGCATGCCACTGGTTCCAAGCAGCGTAGAAACTGAATCTAAATCTTTGCAAGCTCACATTTGACATTAAATATAGTTTAGAGCAGGGGTAAGCAGTTAGTGTCCCCAGATGTTTTGAACAACTCCTACAACCCTGACCATACTGGTGGTGCCAATAGTCTTGTAGTCATCTGAGGATGCCTGGTTGCCTTAGTTTAGGGACTTGAAAACCCATTTTATCACCTTTTATCAAGAACTGATAAAAAACCAGGAACATGATTCTCTAGGAAATAAGATACATACTCCCTGTGTGCCATGTTTCCCAGTTGAAATCAGTGATTTTGGTAGTAAGGCCTGCAGTTGGGGAAGGTGAATGGCTGTGGGGGTCACTTGTGACCTAGAGAATGTGAATTGTTTCATCTTTATATTATGTGATGTCTGTGAGGCGTAGAAGAGGCCATTGTCCTTTTACTTTATTAATTAGGGCCTTGTGCTAATACAGTATATACGTATTTGTGTTTTGGAGGTGAAGGAGAAGGTGGTATTAAAGAAAGAAACCCTTTTAAGTGGTAGGATCTGTTACAGTTGCCTGAAATTATTCAGTCTTTTCTAGTTGCTTTTGAGAGACTGGAAATTCCATACAGATCCTTAGTGTACAGACTCTCCTCCCTAACCTGTGCAGATTGAGAGTCAGACAACCCAAATATTTACAAAGGAGGCTAGCATACCACCTTATGATGAGCTGTCATTCTGTATCATGTTAGATGCTAAGGCCTGATACGGCCTTTGCTTTGCAAGATTCTTTTCTCTTCACCCCACTCCTTCTAGAAGCCCATGTTGGAGAACTAAATTAACTGTTAATAGGTTGTGCACAGCACTTACTCTCCCTATTAGATTCCTTTAGACTCCTGCCCTGTCCCTTTCCACTAGTTTTCAACAGGTCATTTTGAATCCAGCTATTGGGCAAGTGACATTCCTATGTGTGTTACAGTTCACTGCTGCTGAGGAATGCTGTAGGTTTTGTTCCAGTGAGCGTGCTCTGAATCTGCACATGTTAATTTCAACCAACTGTTCAGGTGCTCCTAAATGTGAAGATCCTGTGGCTTTTTGTGGATTGTGAGCATATTGTGTCCCAGTAGCTATCTTTTTGTACCTCTGCACAGCCTATGATTTCATTTGAGTGCTGAACCTAATAATTTTGCTTTCATACACATGTACCATTTATATAGCTAGCATAATAATCTTTTTGTTTAAAGAAAACAGATGATCAAATTTCTTCACAGCACACATAGTTCTGTTCTGATTGTTAAGCAAACATTTTAGAAATATTTTCTGTGATCAGAAAAAAAACTTTCCATTAGATGATAGAAGTTTTCACTTTGATTATGACAGTTACTTGATACACTTTCTTTGTTTTAAGAGCTAAAGGCAGGGGAAATAAAAAGGTCTTTTTTTAGCTCTGTATGGACATTGAACCCAGCAAGCAAAATTCAGGGTGGTGGTACCCAGAAAACCTTATCTCTGGTGACCAGTATCTTCTACAGGCGAGGACACCTGGAACTTGGTCTTATTGAATGGTATCATCATTTGATCAGGTTGGTGTAGGAGAAGGTGCATTTTAAAATCCTCAGTAACTTGGGGCTTAAATGTAGGAACTAGTATTTGAATTGTGAACAGTAGCTAGCACAGGTGTTTGATTCTGCTTCATTTAGTTAGTTCTACCATGTGCTAGTGACTAGAGAGGATCTTTGACTTTCTTATTCTAAAATCAACAAGTTTTGCTGGAAAAACTGCAACCGTACCAAGAGTGGTTTGGATGCCAAGAATGAATGATGTGATCCTGAGTGAAAGCAGGTATACACTCTTTTCACTGTGCAGGTGAAAGCCTAAACTGAAGCCTGTTTGCTTCAGTGGGAGGAAGCCATTTAAGTTAACAGAGCAGAAATCTTCCCAGCTTTATATGTCTAGCTTGTTGTGCTTCATGTAGTTCTTTTAGGTTTTCATTTTGAATCCATTCCTATATTGTGTAGGAATGAAAAGACAATCTCTAGAGCAGGTCTGGACAACTTGAAAGATACAGACAGGTAAAAGAGGATTGAAGCATGATTAACAAACAGAATCAAGGTAATTTTAAAAGGCAAGAAGATTTCCTTTACAAAATGGAAGTCTTGCCCAAATAAAGAGAACAAACAGGAGTACAGATTGTGGAAAAATAAATGTAAGTTGATAAGGCAGGTGGAGAAAAATTGAGATGTAGAGATGTTGTTAAAATGATCAAGCAACTGCAATTTCTTCATAAATATATCAGCACCCAAAAAGTAGAAATGAAGTTGGAGATGATTACTGGATAACAAGAAAATTAAAGGATTGCTAAAAGAGAGATGCAAGAAAGCTGTATGATTCCTCTGCATCTTTCTTCACTGGAAAGGAAGCAAGTTGCCTTAACCATACTTTCTGCAAAACTGAATGAAATAGGTGTAACAAATGGTGATGTTTATTTTAGGTCTGATTGTCAAATTAACAAGTGACCAGACCCACATAACTGGGAATTCTTAAGGAACTCAAATGTGAAATTGCTTATCCATTGACATATGACACATCACTAAAATTAGAGGATTGAAATATAACTAGGTAACACTCATTTTTGAAACATGAATGGGGCAAACCAATATATTATATTACAGGCCAGTAACAGCCTGTCTATTGCAGGTAAATTAGGGGAAACTTAAGAAGGAGGGAGAAGAAAAATTGATGGGGAAGAATTTGTATACCTCCTGCAAAGACTTGGTCACCATCCTTTTTATGGTTAAAATTATAATGTGTTGATAGAGGTGATGTGAGATTTGGCAGATATATCATTGGATGTCCAAAAGCTTTTAACAGCATCTCTTGCCAAAGATTCCTTAATATACTTGAGAGTCATGGAGTAATGGATTGTAACTGACTAAACAGGAAGTAGAGGACAACAGTAAATTAATTATTCTTACAATGAAGGGAAAGAAGTAATGAAGTACTTTTCAGATCTGTGAGACTAGTGCTTATTTAGCTTTTCATAAATAATCTGAAGTCGGGTGAGCAATGAAACTGTTAAAAACTATGTTTGACAAGGTGCAGATTGCAAAGAATCTCTCCAAATTGATTAATTTTGCCACTAAAGCACTAGATGATTACTGATGAAAGCACTAGCTGCATAAGTTGCATTTTGGTTCTAATTGTTAATTTTGATCTTTTATTATTGTAACCTTCTCTATTTTTGCTTTTCTCATTATTTATATATACCTTGTTTCAAATTTTGTTAAATTGCATTGGGAGAATTTATTTTAAAAGACAGATTATAAATGCTTTAAATAAATTATAAATAAATACAAAGTGCAAATTCTATGGCTTTTTGACTGCACACCCATGTCTTTCCTCAGACTAATAATGGACTGTCTTCCTGGGAAACATTCTTGAATTTAATTGCAGAAAGTTTGAAATGAAATCATTTCCAAATAATTTCTCCCCTCTGTTTCTATCAATGCAAATAAATGATACATTCAAATGGAAATGAACGCTTACTTTTGTCTTATAGTCAAATAAAGTTCCTGTCGTTCAACATGCACATCATATGCATCCACTGACACCACTCATCACCTACAGCAATGACCACTTCTCACCAGGTTCAGCACCTTCCCATCTCTCCCCAGAGATTGACCCAAAGACAGGTGAGTTCTTACAAACTACTAACAACATTGTTATCTCTCCCCAGAAAAATTCCACTCTATTTGTAGTGAATTGGCAGCAAACCATAAATAGTTAGATATATGCAGTGAGAGTGAACAAAGTTAAACAGATTATGCAGGCAATTTTACCAAAAGGTGGGGGGCATTAATATTTATATGACTCAAGGGAAGATAAGATTCCAGTTAGGAACTGCAAGCTGGGTAACAGGTCCAACACAATCTTTTTAATTATTCTGTATTTTTTTCACCATCAGGAATTCCACGACCACCTCATTCTTCAGAACTATCTCCTTATTATCCATTGTCTCCTGGTGCCATTGGACAAATTCCTCATCCATTGGGATGGCTCGTACCACAGTGAGAATCACCAATATCTCTACCTTCTTTGTTTTTCCTCTCTCGTAGGAGCTGTTTCTCTGTCAGATGAAGATTTCTTCCATCTGTCTATATGATCAGAGCAGAATTCTTGATCTTATCATGTGCTACATGTGAAGCAAGTCTATGTCTGAATTCCATGAAGCCACTGCGCTGTACCATTTTGGGTGGTAGAACTTTAGCTGATTGATGTTGCTTTAAGCTACAAATGAAGTTCAGTCTACATTTTTTGTCTTATCACATTATGATAAATTTGTATCCCGTCCTTTCCTCAAGACTTTCAAAGTAGTTTGCAAAAAATTATCCAAAACTTTATCAAGGTTGTCTTATTATCCTGTGAAACAGACCAGTTTTAAGGCCACATCTAGCATGCTTCATGAGTGACAGAGATTTGAATCTGTAGGCATGAAAAAGTCAAATTTACAATTGATTGAATTTGAGATGGCCTTCAGATAAACATAAGGAATACTCAGTAAGGACTTCATACAGGCATATATCCCTGTGCTTCTGTGATGAATGTTTGCATTGTCTTGATCAAGCAGAAAAGGGAGAAGGAAAACTTGTAAGAGAATTAAAAAAAAAAACTCCGTAATAACTTAGGCCCTTTCCACACCCTATCTTGTTCCGGCGACATACACTGTGGGTCCCGGCATTGTCTCTGCCGGGAGGGGAGTGCAACAGGAGCACTCCCCTCTGCACTAGCTGCCTCCATGAATGGAGGAAGCATGATAGTGCCACCTCTTGCTTTCACAGCCATTCCTGGGGCAGGAAGCACAATCATTGTGCTTCGAGGACCTCCACACCTAAGGTAAGTGCAGGTGCATGGTGGGATAGTGGTGTGATTGCTGGTCATTGACAGGTAAAACCTGTCTGATTTGCGGCACAGTCGTGCCACCTGAGGATGGGACCCGGACAGGGTCATGCAGAACCGTCATCTAGGTCCCATCCTTCTCCCATCCCCAGTGTGGGACAACAACATCCTGTGGAACAGAATAAAAAATTTAAAACTCAAAACAAGTAAAGATGGCAGTAGAGTTAAAACTACAGTATTTTTATGCCGTCATCAAATTTAATTTTTTATTTACTTACAAAATCATGCAGAAGCTTAACGTCTATTGGGAAATGTGAATATGACTAAAAATTTAAATCCAGTTCTTTTACATGGTGTCAGTGACTCACACAGTTGGGTTATCTGCACCTGCACAGTGCATTATTCAGAACCTTGTAGACCTAGGAAAATGCATTTTAGCGTTAGTCCTCCTCCACTTGGTACATGTGACCAGTGCAAATTGTGCTCAATCCCTTCCACATTAGGAGAATGGAGCTGAGAAAAACCGTTCTGAAACATCTGGGCTTTGATGTCCCAAAGATCCAAAATGAGATGCAGTCCACTGATCTTTTTGACACAATGAAGTAGCGAGGAGAAAATTTCTCACCAGAGGTGAGAGGAGGGGACAGCTTCTATGGTTTCCTTGAGTAATAGAGAGTTCAGTGACTGTTGGAGAGGGGTGGAATACTGCAAAATACCCCTGATGGGAGAGGCTTCCAAAATTCTGTGGCATATCCCAAGTTCACAGTGTTGAGGATCCACAAATCCAAGGTAATGGATGCCTAAACACAATGGAATTTCTCCACGGACCCTGGCTTGCCCTTCCCTCTGCACCGTACTCAATGGAGTATCCTATCCCCACCTCAAGAACAATTGGGCCAAGGTCTGACATTATACTTCATTTTACACTTCTCCTATGGAACTGGTGCTTTTGTCAGGCAATCCTCATCTTTGCAATCCATCTCCCAAGAGAAGAGGATGCCTTAGCAGACTCTTTGAGCAGAACCCCCATGTCCTACCACAAGTGGAAGCTGTATCCTGGCATTTTCCTCAAGATCATCAGATGGTGAGGCACACCAACTGTAGACATAGAATCATAGAATGATAGAATCATAAAGTTGGAAGAGACCACAGGGGCCATCCAGTCCAACCCCCTACTATGCAGGAACACTCATCAAAGCATTCACAACAGATGGCCATCCAACCTCTGTTTAAAAACCTGCAAAGAAGGCAGCATATTCCACTGCACGACAGCTCTTACCATCAAGAAGTTCTTCCTGAGGTTCAGGGGGAATCTCCTTTCCAGCTGCTTGAATCCATTGCTCCTTGTCCTAGTCTCTGGAGCAAAAAAGAACAAGCCCTCTCCCTTCTCGATATGATATCCCTTCAAATATTTAAACATGGCTATCATGTCCCCTCTTAACCTTCTCTTCTGCAGACTAAACATATCCAACTCCCTAAGCCGTTCCTCATAGGGCATGGTTTCCAGACCCTTCACCATTTTGGTCACCCTCCTCTAGACACATTCCAGCTTGTTGATATCCTTCTTGAAATGAGGTGCCCAGAACTGGACACAGTATTCCAAATGAGGACTAACCAAAGCAGAATAGAGTAGTACCATTACCTTCCTTAATTTAGACACCATACTGCTATTGATGCAACCAAGAATCACATTGTTTTTCTTGGCTGCTGCATCACACTGCTGACTCATGTTCAGCTTGTGATCCACCAGGACTCCTAGATCCCTTTCACACATACTGCTATCCAGCCACACGTTCCTCATCCTATATTTGTGCATTCTAGTTTTTCTGCCTAAGTGTAGAACCTTACATTTCTCTCTGTTGAATTTCATTTTTTTCGCTTTGGCCCAGCTCTCCAATCTGTCAAGGTCATTTTGAAATTTGATCCTGTCCTCTTGCATATTAGCAACTCCTCCCAATTTGGTGTCATCTGTAAATTTGATCAGCATGCCCTCTGCTCCTTCATCCAAGTCATTGATGAAGATGTTGAATAGCACTGGGCCCAGGACAGAACCCTGTGGCGCCCCACTAGTCACTTCTCTCCCGGATGAAAAACAGCCATTGGTGAGTACTCCTTGGGTTCGTTTGGTCAACCAATTACAAATCCACCTAACAATAACCCTGCCTAGCCCACATTTTATAAGCTTCTTTGCAAGAATGTCATAGAGAACTTTGTCAAAGCCCTTATTGAAATCAAGATATCCGACATCTATAGCATTCCCTTCATTATCAAGCTTGTAACTCTATCATAAAAAGAGATAAGATTAGTCTGGCATGACTTATTTCTGAGAAACCCATGTTGACTTTTAGTGATTACAGCATTGCTTTCTAAGTAATTACAAACTGTTTAATGATCTGCTCTATGATCTTTCATGGTATTGGTATCAGTCTGACTGGGCGATAATTATTTGGGTCCTCTTTTTTCCCCTTCTTGAAGATGGGGATGACATTTGCCCTTCTCCAGTCTGCTGGGACTTCTCCTGTTCTCCAAGACCTATTTGCCTTACTCCTGCACATACAATGCTAGACCTTCTGCTCCAGGGCTCACTGAGGTATATGCTCACTAGGCAATGCATTCCTCATCCGTTGGGAAGGTCCCATCATGTAGGTTTTTCCTCCATTCCCCCTTGTCACCAGTTGTTAGCCAAGATCAGACGAAACAGGACATGGTGCATCTTGATCTTCTTTTGGTGGCCCAGGCAACCCTGATTCACTTCTCTCCTTCTCTTGTGTCCAGGAGAGTGTCTCACACTACCAACATGGCCAGACCTCCTCACAGTTTACAGCAGCAAGGTGAGATACCCAGGCCTGTGGGCACTCAAGCTGACAGCGTGGAAGCTTCTGTAGCCTCCTTGCCTGTTCCTGACAGACATATTCTCTCAGCCACTCACAGGCTTGTCAGTACTCATATACTTAGAAAAGGAAGAAGTTTCTCCCCTGTCCCCTTGGGGTATTTTGCCTGCTCAGGTGCAGATTACCCATGTTTTGGAGTTCTTCATCTCCTTCTCAGACTGGGGATTCCCCTTTTCATCATTCTGCCTGCAATCTTGTGGAAAATGCAGAACATTAGGAAACCTGCTTTCCACATCCAATGGTTAAAAGATTCTTAAGGGGATACAGGAATCTCCATCCCTTTAGTATTTACCCTACAGCTTATTGGAGCCTGGAACTGGATTTCTCCCAGCTGTCGTGGAAACCCTTAACCTGCGGCCTCTTGTGACACGAGACTCTTTACTTGGAAGATGACCTTTCTTTAGCTGTAACTTCACTCAGGGGGGTGGGGGAACTACAAGCTTTCAGAGTCAACACCCTTTATCTCAGCTTTCACAAGGATAAGGTGGTCCTTAGGCCCAACACACCTTTTCTCCCTAAGGTGGTTTCCACTTTCCACCTCAACCAAAACATTGTACTACCTGCCCTGATGCAAACCCTTTGTCTGATCTTGACTGCTCTTGCCACTTCTTTTACGTAGAGCAGATGGGCTTCTTTCCAGAGACTGTTCCTCTGTTACTCAAGCAGCAAGAAAGGCCTACTAGTTTCTGTACAGTGCTTTTCCAAATGGATCACCGCCACTATCCAACTTGTCTGTGCTCTAGCTCAGAAGAAACCTCTTACTGAAGCTTGGAGCATCTCTACCAGAGCTGTGGCTACATTGGCTGCATTCCTGAGAGGGATTGTTACAAGACATTTCTTGGGCAGCCATTTGGTCCTGACCTTCATAACACACTACAATCTTAACATGAGGTCCAGGGCAGAGACTGTGTTTGGGAGAGCTGTCCTTTTATCTTGCATCGCATGACACTCCCTCTTCTTTTAGTGAGTAGCTTGCTAGTTTCCTATTTGTGTGAGTCACAAAAGAAGAACAGAAGAATGCAGTGTGGTATGGATGATGAATAGGGTCAGAAGCAAGGAGTACTTATCTCATACAGTATGGTGAACTTGTACCACCTTTTCAAATCAAAACACTATATGCAATAGTCATAGAAATTTTGTACAATCCTTGTCTCAAAACAGCAAACTATACACGTGAAAGTAGATTCCATGTATATTCAGTGGTCTCGTGGAGGAGTAAAATTTGGATTGCCCCAGTTTTACTTAAAACTTACACTCAAGTATTTTCTCAATTGCTATTGAAATTAGTTGATGATGAAATAATAAATATGGTTATTTTGAATAAGAAATGTATCTGTGGATTTGGGTCTGACAGTCATGTGGGACTTTTTTCTCAATTTCAGGCAAGGACAGCCAGTATATCCCATTCCTCCAGGTGGGTTTAGACATCCATACCCTGCCTTGGCTATGAATGCCTCAATGTCCAGGTAGGTTCAAGTGGGTGAGTGAGGCCTAGTTCACACTGAGATGACAGTCCTGTATCTGGCCTATATTATTTTAGACTGAAGGCAAAGACTTATATCAGGGTATGTTCCCACATGAAAGGAGAAAAATGCTGAACACAGAAAAAAGGGTCAAGGGAGATTTTCTCCTAACATCCAGTGTTGTGGAAGGATTTTTCTTTTTTTAAAAAATTAGAATTCAGCCATATAAGTCCACATTCCAGCCTAAATCCAGTTATTAGTCTCAACTAGCGAATATCCATTAAATCAGTGGGATTTACCTATCTGTTGAATTACCATTCACCAACTGATTCAGTGAGTCTACTATAGTTGGGACTAAGAAACAGAACTCCAGCTTCTGTCTGAAATCATACAGCCCCAGAATTCCCTTTCAATTAAAACTAGGCCCAAAGACTAGAAGGGATAAGAATTGGTCTTAAGTTTCCACATTGACATATATGTGTTCTATTAAAATGAAATATGGAACCACAGTGTGACCTTTTTTCTCTAAGTTGTCATTTCTGGGGACAAAGGACATGTATTAACTGAAAACAGGGTTGTAGTTTTTTTCTTGAATGACTGTAATCCATTCCATTTTGCCTGCCTAAATGGTACTTTCAACCAATGAAGCTTGAGAAAAACTATGGGCTTTTCCACACAGTGCTATTATTCCAGTTTCAACATCCTGTGGAATTCTGGGATTTGTAGTTTACTGAGGCCAAAAAACTCTCTGGCTGAGAATTCTAAATGCCCCTCCCTAAACTGCAAATTCCAGGATTCCATTGGATGTTGAAAATGGAATAACAACACTGTAACAGTATAGTATGGAAAGGCCTTTTTTTTCTTGTGGCAGTTAGGCAAATTCAGACTGAACAAGTTCCGTTCAGAACTGTGCGGCTGGGGGCGGGGGCTTCAGATGCTGTGATCTTCTAATTACCTAGATATGCGTATAAATATAAATGGTCTACAGTGTCTGTTTTATTTATGAGGGAAAATGTTTTACTGAATAAATAAATTCAGTGTCTAGGGGGATAGGAAAGGAAGGAATTGGTTCAGATGTCCTTCATGTCTTCATGTCTTGTCCTTCATAGAAGGGCTTTTAATTCTGTATTTAGTGTTGGGAGCTTGTAAATCCTCATTTTTCCCCTGTGGTTGCTGCTGTCTGTTAGACTGCATGTTATTGTTAATTCAGCAAAAGAGCAGCATAGTGAAAGGGGCATAAAGTCCAGGAAAAAAGAGAATGAAATACTTTTGATCCAACTGATTCTGTATTCATGCTCACTGGTAATTTTGTACTCTTGATATGCTGAGTATTGGTTGCATTGTCTAAAGTCAGCAAGGCCTGGAAAGAAAAATGAATGCATGTTTTTAATAATGAACAATGGATACATTTCTCATAATGTGTATCTGTTAGTTTAAGTTGCTGCAGAATAAAAGGAAGAACATGGGATGTACAGCAGGGAATTGTTTTCCTTCTCACCTGTGGTTAAGCGGATCAGCAGTACATGTAATTGTTCATAAGATTTCTGTTTGCCTCTTGTCTCTGCCATTGATTGACCTTGGGTCACCAGTTTCACTGTTCTCTAGAGGTTTTGATGCCAGGCTAAAAGTGGGGGAAAGGAAATACTTTGTAAAATAAGATGTGTCAAATAGGTAAATGATTTGTACAGTCTGAAATGGTGATGCTTAGAGGCATGTATTTTCTGCACCTCACTTTTAATTGTGCTCCAGCTTGATGTCTAGCAGGTTTTCTCCTCACATGGTTCCTCCTCCTGCTCATGGACTTCATCCCTCAGGAATCCCACACCCCACCATTGTGTCACCCATTGTTAAACAAGAGCCCACGCAGTCCAGTATGAGTCCTGAGGGAAGCTCGTAAGTATTTGTTTAACTGTTTGGATGCCTTATTTTGTTGGAAACTATAGTCAGTTTCCTTAGAGACAAGGAAATATTATAAACTTGGTATAAAAAATGTAACAACAGTAATTTAAAGAAAGGAAGGAGTGAAAGGTGTTTTTATTTGAGAGTTATAATCAGTTGAATGAAGGAAAATATAGATAAGTAAGCATCAATTTCCTAAGTTTCGGAAGGGGGAGAATATTAAGGGGAAGTAGAAGGTAGAAGGGGAGGGGAGGTGATTCAATAGATGGGGGAGTAAGTTTAGGAAAGAAAAGAAGGGGGAAGGTTGGAGGAGGAGGGATGGAGGAAAAATAGGGGAGGCACGGTGGTGAGGGGTAAATGGTTTTTCTTTTTGTTATATATAAATGTTATGTGAACTGCATGAATATGTATTTCAGAAATGTATTTGAATTTGTATTTGAATAAGAAATAAAAAAGAAACTATAGTCAGGGAAAGAGTTGTTATCAATCCAATATAATTATGATTTCTTAGAGTATTTTTTTATTTATTTGAAGGAATGTCCCATTTCGTTACAACCTAGAGTGGCTGTACCATGTCAGCTCTGCTTTAAAAGCATCCAGCTGCCATAATAGATATTTCAGAGATGCATTGGTGGCTTCAGGGGAAAAAAAAACCTCCTTCCTTCTCCTTCTTTTGTATAAATAATGGAAATCTTAGCTACTTTTAAGCTAGGTATAACCTATAGGATAATTCCACTCAAGTTTTTATCATTATATCATTTCACATTACATAGTATATGCCGACTAGATATTCCTGAAAACTGCAGCGTTGTTGATAAATACATACACTCCCTGATCTGTTAACATTCATATACTCTTACTGTATGATTAGAGCAATCATATAATGTTATTGTTCCCCATCCAAAAACCCTGAAGGATATGAAACAAGAATTCTCACTACTTGATGGCTCCATTTCACAATAATAGCTGCTATATGTTGTAGTGGTGGGAAGGAGGAATTACCACAAGGATGCCTTTCTTAGTAGCATCCTTGTATTATTGTGTACTCTGATCAACTACAGGGAGTGAAGTGGAACATTACTGCAGTATTTACATGAACTAACAGGTTTTAATAGTGATCCTTGGTCTGTTAATAAAAATAATTCTTCACTCTGAGCATCTTGTTCTCTGTTGCCTGCACAGTGTGGGTAGGAGAGAGCCTGTGGTTATAATCAGGACTATAATGAAATATATGACTATTCCAGAAAAACACCTGTTGTTGTCAAGAAGGAGGAGGAGAAGAAACCCCATATTAAAAAACCACTGAATGCGTTCATGTTGTACATGAAGGAGATGCGGGCCAAGGTGGTGGCAGAGTGTACACTGAAGGAGAGTGCAGCTATCAACCAGATCCTAGGAAGAAGGGTACAAAACAAATCATTGGCTTCTTCATTCCATCTCTAACCCATTTAGGCTCCTAGGCTCCATGTAGAGATGACTTATAGAGTTATTTGTATTGAATATCCAGGAACATTCTTAATACTCCGGGTGCAAAGCAAAATATTTGAAATCAGCTTCTGTGTGAAGATAGGCATGTTAGTTTGGTTGGAATTAAAAATTCAAACAAACTCTTGGAACAAGAGCAGCTTTGTGGAATAAGCTGAGGTTAGGAAGAGATCCCAGAAGTTAGGAAAATAAGAGACAGGATACCCAAAATAAGATGGCCGAAGGAAGTACCTAAAGACAGATGGATTGAGAGAAAAACCTGGAGGTAATACAGGCAGAGGAAATGGAACCTTGAAGATGGGGGCAGAAAAGGCAGATGGAAAACTGTTACTGTTCAGAGAATCTAAAGAAATACTAGCAACTAGGTAACTCATCTTGGAATTTTGCGGTGAGGCACCTTCTTGGGAAGAAACCTCACTGTACTGAAAACCAGCAAGAGATAGGAGTGCTAAGGAGACTGGCAAAATACAAAGTGGCTAAGTAACGTGGAACAAAGTAGGCAGGGTACCAGGAGCAGAAACCTGAAGAAAAGGGGTGATAAGACAAAGGAAAAGTCAAAAAGCAATGTAGGACTGACACAGCTTTTCATACATGGCCCAGAAACTTAAAGAATGTTGCATTTAGTGGCAAGAAAGATACAAATGGACTAGGAATTTTTGTGGGGTATACTATGCTCTGTAGGGTATAAGGCTTCAAAGAATTTCCTGTTTTTCTAACAGTTATAAAGAAGAGTTGTGGCTTCTTCTATTGCTGCAGCATCATGATTTGCTGGTCTCTCAGTGATTTGAGGGAAGGATGGGGTGAAAGAGCAAGGATTATGTGTGAGCTGAATTTCATATACTCATTTCATATACTCAGCCCGATCTTCTACTGCAAGCTTCTAGTTAAAGATGGCTGCAAGTAAATAAGTCTTCATTCATAATCTCAGTCTTGTATTGAAAAAGGATATAGCTTTAAGCTATGTAGAAAGTATAGGCCTTTTGTGTAAGAGGGAAACATGATTTATTCTTATATTTTAGAGAGGGAGGTTGCATCCCAAACTTTATTAGATTTTCCCATCTAAAATGTCTTTTTCAATGCTTCAGTGGCACTCACTGTCCCGTGAAGAGCAGGCCAAGTACTACGAGCTAGCCAGGAAAGAACGACAGCTTCATTCTCAGCTCTACCCTACCTGGTCTGCAAGAGATAACTATGTAAGTCATACATTGTAATGTGTTTAATTTGGGGAGGATAGACCAAACTTGGCTGTGGGAACCCTTTTTTCTATGTGCAATATATTATACACATTTGGTAACTTTTCAGTTATTTTATAACTAAAAAACTAGGAGTCAGGTTTTATAGTTACATTAGTGGATAAGGTGGAACAGAGGATGTAGGAAAAATGCAACACAGAGGAATGTCAGTGATTTTGTGGAAAGCTAAGATTTGGTGGTCACTTTGGGCAGAAAACAGTGGCAGAGGGAGAGGGAATTGAGCAGGCCACTGGGATCTGCCTTCTGACAAATTAAAGTCCATTCCTTCCTGTTTCAGAAGAAGAAAATGGCAAACCCCTTCTGAGTATTCCTTGCCTGAAAAAATCTTCTGAAATCCAAAGGATTGCTGTAAGGTTTGACAGGCAACTTGAAAGCACATAAACACACAATCTATCACCTGACTAGCATGTTCAGTAAAACTTTGTGATACATTTCCTAGACTTTGTTTACAAGTGCTGAAAATATGCTTTAAAAGGAAGAGACAAATGAGGAATC
Organism: Iguana delicatissima; assembly: GCA_948472985.1. Lineage (NCBI taxonomy): Eukaryota > Metazoa > Chordata > Lepidosauria > Squamata > Iguanidae > Iguana > Iguana delicatissima. The sequence goes on from CAOKZL010002105.1 coordinate 175,566, forward strand.
AGTTAATTGGGACTATTTACTAAATCCATCATAAATCTGCCGTAAGTCAAACACTGCAGTTCCTAAACAGTAGGACACGCTTGATCTTGTGAGGTTATACAAGATGCCTGTGGAGGCATACAAGATATTTGTGTGACCTTCTTAAAATATATATTGTTAGTTTAGTTTTTTTAGTTAGTGTTTTTCTTCCTATTTGTGTTTTTCTGAGAAAAAAGTCTGAAGTGAAATTTCCAAGTACAATTATACAACTAAACATCAGGTTACTAGTATGCAAACTTTCTGATGGTATAGGATTTCTCTCTGCAGCTTTATGTATTGAAAAATGAAAAGTTCCACCAGAAATGCTTTGCTTAGCATTTATCATCTTAACTGTATTCCCAACAGCTTTCTGCAATTGGTAGTGCACTCCTAACTTGTAAGATTCATCTACTATAGGGGAGTTAACATTAAGTACAAGCCTCTTCTGCTGACAGAAGCCCATTCCTGCCAGCTGATTTTGGAGACCTGGCAGCAGAGCAGTTTGCAAGTAAAATTGTTCTGCTGACAGAGATCTGTCAGCAGAAGAGTCAAAAATGGGCTTTCAAAGATTTTGGGTGAAAAAAGATCCATGTTATGCCATAGCCAATCCCCCCCCCCAGCCTAGGAATACCACTGTAACGACTACACAAAGTTAGGTGAGGGCATGGGTGGTCCCAAGTAATTTCCAGTACCTCTAGGCAGGGAGTAGCTTGGCTTCCACACAGCTTCAGCTGACCTTATGTAAACTCAGACGGACTTTACTAACTTGGGTAGTTGCTATTGTGCTTTGAATCTTTAGCTTACTGTGGTAATCTTACACTGCTGGCTGCCTTTCTTTCTGACAACATTATTTTTTTGTGGGGGGGGAATTTTCACCTTTCAGGGTAAGAAAAAGAAGAGAAAAGAGAGAAACAGCCTCAGCAACAAATTCAGGAAACAGGGAGTAAGTGCCATGCATTGTCCTTCCAATATCTTGTCTCAGTCCAGTACTAATTTTTTCTTCCTGTAATGCAGAGGTGGGCAACTATCAAGAGTTGAGGGAGCACAGTGGGCTTCCACTGGGCATTAGAAAGCCACACCATCCCCCTCTATCTATTTATAGGAGTCATTCACAAGATTAATTTGAGTGTCAAATTGTTGTATTCTTTTGTATTGATATGTGCCTTATTAACCTGCTTCCCAGCACTGGAAAGCAGATGCCAGTTCTTACCTCTATCTGAAACTTTAAAGAGGAGCTACAGGTACAGGATGGATGGATGGATGGATGGATGGATGGATGGATGGATGGATGGATGGATGGATGGATGGATAGATAGATAGATAGATAGATAGATAGATAGATAGATAGATAGATAGATAGATAGATAGATAGATAGATAGATAGATAGATTATTTATTTATTTCCCAAAGCTTTCCCTCCATGGGACTTGAGGTGCTTTATACAAATTAAAATCTCTCATGAATAAAAGCAATTTAAAAACATCCATTAAAAAAGAAGCAGTGTAAAATATCTCAGTCTTTTCTCAGTCTGGGACTTGAAACATCTTACAGAAGTTGAAACAGACAGAGCTAAAAAAAATGCATCATACAAAAAGTTTTTAAAATGCTAAATTATAACTATAAGTAAAATTAAAAAGTTAAAAGCATAGCCATTAAAAAGAACAACAAATGAAAATAGCACAGCACATGAAAAACTCTTTTCCCATGAGCAGTCAGACCTCAGATGCGTGCCAAAAGAAAATGGTCTCCCCTTGACTACAAAAGGTTAGCAAGGAGGGTCTAACCTCTCTCCTCTACAAATCACTGTTTCTCAGCCACTATTAATTGCATTTTTTTCTTTCATCACTTATAGATTCCATGGCCTCGAAGACTAAAAAGCCTTGTGGGCCATACTTGCCAGCTGAGAAGTCCTGTGACAGCCCTGCATCCTCTCATGGCAGCATGTTGGATTCTCCAGCCACCCCATCCACAGCTTTGGCATCACCTGCAGCTCCTGCTGCCACCCATTCTGAACAGGCTCAGCCCCTCTCTCTAACCACAAAGCCTGAAGCCAGGGCCCAACTATCTCTGCACTCACCTTCTTTCCTATCAAACAAGGCTGCCTCCTCTTCCTCTAGCTTGACTAGCCAGTCATCACTCCTCTCCAGGCCCCTCCCATTCACCTCCATGTCCCCAACAGCTCTCCTAAGCACACCTCCTTCCTTTACAGCCATTCCTTCTCCTCAGGCTGCCTTGGCTATGTTGCAGGCCCAACCCCTCTCCCTGGTAACCAAACCAGCTGAATGAGGAAGACTGCCCATCCTGCCTCCCTGCAGATGCCACAACTGAAATTACAAAGCAGACAACCATTTATTGGTCAATATTTGACCCTTTCTGAACTCTTCCATAAGGTGACTCTCGAGGAAGAAAGAGCTCTACTCTCAGAGTTGTTTTCAGTAGTCTATCTAAAGACCATTTTTTTTATTTTAAATTTTTTTAAAAAAAATCTACATTTTTTACCAAACCCTGTACAGGATGAAAACAAAAGAAGGCAAACCAACTCTTGTGTTCCTGTCAGTGTCCATTGAGCGTGTAGATTTGTACAGAAGGATCATCTCTCAATGTTTGCATGTTTTGTTATATTGCTAACTTTTGCTATTCCCCATTCCCTTGGCAAGACAGTGTTTTTATTTTATGCTACTTACTCCAATCAGCCTGCAGTTCCATTGTTTTTCACAAGAGACTTTTAATTAGAAGACACAGTACCACAGAAATACAAGTGCCTCACTGTCACTTTCAGAGCTGCCCAGCCTTGGGGAGGCCCAGATATTTTTTTCCTGTAATCTGGAGTGAATATCTAGGAAAATAGCAGGACAATCCACACTATTTCCTTACAGAATTACTTTGTGTAGCAGGAAGTAGGAGAAAAGGCCTTGGGGAATTAACTGTTATTTTAACAAAGGAAAATAAATTTGCATTTTAACTTGCTGTGTAAGAGTGTTCAATGAAGAACTGAAATGAATTCACAATGCCTATCTTGCTTTTATTTTATATATTAAAGTGCATATATATACATACATATATATATATATTAACTTTAATGTTCAGGAAAATGTCAAGACAGTCTATCTAGTTTTCCTTTTTCATTCTATGAGCTATTGGTACTTTACTTTCTTTTTATTTTCTCCCATGAGTATTTTCTGTTCTTAGAATGCCTGTTGGTTGTGTTACAGAGACATTGAACATTTGTCATTTCCTTTTCCAAAGTGCAAAAGATAGTCCTGGAAAGAGGCATTTTTTTCTAATAATCCCAGTAGGAGTCCTCTTCCTTCTTGTACAGAGCTTCCGACGCCCAAAGATAGCAGGAAAAGAGCAAAAAATTGTTGAGGATAGAAGAAGTAGCCAAGCATGTGTCCAAGGGTGTAGCACAAAGTGGACTACTGTAGAAGGCTGGGGCTGTGTTAGGCCTCCAGGAGACCAGGGAAGACTACACCCTGGTTTCATTTCCAGATGTAAACCATTTCCTGGCTTACATTTCCAGAGGAGAGAGTGGAAGGTGAGCTGTGCCTGAGAAGACATCCTTGACTGGGTGTTTTTACAGGCTTATGTGGGTTTGTTTGTTTGTTTGTTTCTGGCCATGTGCTCTTCCTGAGCACAAGGTCTAAGGGGGAGGGACTAACTGATTTGCTTGGGGGAGGAGCTAGTAAGCTGTTAGCTCTTTATGACTGCTCCCAGCGGAGCGCACCTTCAGCACATGCAGTTGTAGAAATTGAACAAAAGTTCATTGCTTCTTTGGTTGAAGCCCTTCTGAGATACTTTGCCTGACCACAAGGCCCCACGGAGGGGTAGGGCAGCTTGGGGGAGTAACTAGCAGCCACTATATAATTGCAGCCTCCGTCCTGAAAGTTTGACAATCAGAGCTTGGCAAGCAGGGGTGTTGACGTGGATGTTTAGCAGGAGAGTTTGAGGGAGAAGCCCGGTTTTACTTTTTCTAGTTTGCCTAGATTATCAAATATGGATAGTGAGGGAGCTGCTGCTGTCATGTAACAGCTGTGGCATGCTTCTTTTCTTGCCAGAAGATGTGGTTGGGTGCACCTGAGCAAGTGCAGGCTGGTCGCCCTCTTGGAGAGGAAGGTTCGGCAGCTGGAGGCCCATGTTTCTAATCTTAGGATTAGTAGGGAGGATGAGGATTTGTTGGATAGGGAAGAGAGGACCTTCTTGAAGATGGAATACATGAGAAACATCACTGACAAGGAAGCCAGTTCCCAAACACAGAAGATAGACCCTTGGAGGAATGTTACACATAGGAGTAGAAGGACCAGGAACCAAACAGAGAGTTTGGACCTACAGAATTGCTTCCAAGTTCTCACCCTTATTAATGAGGAAGTGGAACAGCAACAAGAGGTAATGGAACAGCAGCAAGAAGAAATCCAACAGCAACAAGAGAAACAGTCTCAGCCTGAAGAGAATGTCCAGGTGGCCTTGGAACAGAGGAGACGAGTTCTGGTGGTTGGGGACTCCTTGCTGAGAGGAACAGAACCAACAATTTGCAACCCTGACAGGATGAATTGCAAGGTGTACTGCCTCCCTGGGGTCAAAATCAATGATGTAACAGAGAGGCTAACAAGACTGGTCAAGGACGCCCATTGGCCATAACCCCTCATTTTGGTTCACGTGGGAACCAACGAGGCATAGCTTTCAGCATATCACAAATGATTATAAGGTTATGGGTAGGAACCTGAAGGACTTTGGTGTGCAGGTTGTGATTTCATCTCTCTGTGTTGAAGGACATGACCCATGAAAGCAGAGAAGAGTAGTGGAGGTGAACAACTGGCTCCACAGACGGTGCCACTGGGAAAGATTTGGGGTTTTGGACCACAGTCTGCATTTTCACGAAGATAGTCTTCTGGCAATGGATGGGGTGCATCTCACAGCCATTGGCAGGAATGTTTTTGCTAACAGTCTCACGAAGCTGATCAGGAGGTCTTTAAACTGAGTTCGGATGGTGAGGGAGACAATATTATTCAGGGCAGGAATTCAGCACATGCTGGGCAAAAAAGCCCAAATGTTATAGATAGAGCAGGCCAAGTAGTACTAAAGACCAACAGTGAGAGGAAAAGCAACTTTAGTAAAGGGCTTGCAGCAAGGGACACGGTCTTAAATGTTCCAACACTAATGCATGGAGAATAAAGAAGATGAACTGGAACTCTTAATACAACAAATATGATACAATAGGCATAACTGAAACCTGGTGGGATAAGTCTCATGATTGGAATGTAGTAATAGTGGGATATAATCTATTTTGCAGAAATAGACCAAACAAGAAAGGAGGGGGAATAACTTTATATGTCAAGGATGTTTTCACTTGTGGAAAGATCCATGACTTAAATCCAGGAAGTCAAGTCGAGAGCATCTGGGAAAGAAGGGAGCAAGAAACAATAGGGATGTTATTATGGGGGTCTATTACAGACCTCCAAGCAAGTCTGATGATTTGGATTATGCCTTTCTGGACCAGATGACCACACATTCAAAAAGCAGAGATGCAGTAGTAATGAGAAATTTCAACTATCTTGATATATGTTGGCAGTCAAACTCTGCCAAGAGTACAAAGACCAACAAGTTCCTCACTTGCCTTGCTGACAATTTCATGATCCAGAAGGTGGAAGAGGCAACAAGGGGAGCAACTATCTTAGATCTGATCCTGACCATCAGAGATGACCTTGTTAATAGGTTGGAAGTGGTGGAAGTGACCGTGCTCTTTTGGAATTTGCCATTTAGTGGGAAGGGAAAGCCAAGTGTAGCCAGACACACATCCTAGACTTTAAAAAAGCTGATTTCTGTAAACTTGGGGAATTACTGGCTGAAATTCTGTGGTCAAGAATGCTGAAAGAGAAGGGAGTTCATGATGGATGGGAGTTTCTTAAAAGTGAGATATAGGAGGCACAATTTAAAACTGTGCCAATGAGGATAAGAATGAAAAAAGGAATAGAAGGCATGCTGATCAAATTTGCAGATGACACCAAATTGGGAGGAGTTGCTAATATGCCAGAGGACAAGATCAAAATTCAAAATGACCTTAACAGATTGAAGTGCTGGGCCAAAGCTAACAAAATGAATTTCAACAGAGGCAAATGTGAAGTCCTACATTTAGGCAGAAAAAATGGAATGCACAAATATAGGGTGGGGGACACATGGCTGGGTAACAGTATGTGTGAAAGGGATCTAGGAGTCTTGATAGACCACAAGCTGAATATGAGTCAGCAGTGTGATGCGGCAGCCAAGAAAGCCAACGCAATTCTTGGTTGCATCAATAGTAGTATGGTGTCTAAATTAAGGAAGGTAATGGTACCACTCTATTCTGCTTTGGTTAGACCTCATTTGGAATACTTTGTCCAGTTCTGGGCACCTCATTTCAAGAAGGATATCAACAAGCTGGAACGTGTCCAGAGGAGGGTGACCAAAATGGAGAAGGGTCTGGAAGCCATGTCTGCAGCAGCTTAGGGAGCTGGGTATGTTTAATCTGCAGAAGAGAAGGTTAAGATGGGACATGATAGCCATATTTAAATATTTGAAGGGATGTCATGTCGAGAAGGGAGCGGGCTTGTTTTCCTTTGCTCCAGAGACTAGGACAAGGAGCAATGGATTCAAACTGCAGGAAAAGAGATTCCACTTAAACCTCAGGAAGAAATTCTTGACAGTTAGAGCTGTCCGGCAGTGGACTGTGCTGCCTTGGAGTGTGGTGGAGTCTCCTTCTTTGGAGGTTTTTAAGTTGAGGCTGGATGGCCATCTGTCAAGAGTGCATGACTCTGTGACCCCCACCAGGCAGATTTTTTTGTGCCCAGATGCCCTCTAGCAAGTATGACGGGCATTGTTGCCACATTTTAGACCTTCCACCAGGCCATTTTACAAGAAGAAGAAATTTTAACAGTAGAAGGTGAGCAGAAATCACTTTTGGATCACTTCCCAATTTTAAAAAAACACATCTCTGAAGCCTAAATTTGCCCAAGGGGACAAAAAAGTGGCAAAAATGCCATTCATGCCTATAAAGGGCATGTGGGGACAAAATAAATTGAAAAACTGACCATGCTCTCCTTCAGGGGGCTCTGGGGATCATATAAAAGCAGTCTTGGGGACCACATGTAGCCCATTGGCCACACTTTGCCCCTGCTGGGCCAAGATGGAGAACACTGGAAGATCTGGAGACTAATTTTTCACCTCTGAGATCTTCCCAGGGCTCATTAGCCCACAAAATGGGAGTAGAGGGTTGAAATCAGAAGTGGCAAAAATCTTTCAGTTTTTTGGGGGCTTGGGACTCTCCAAAATATAAAAATGCAAAACTTCTACTGAAAGTTTCCAGCAGCCAAAAGGATTCCATAAGGGTCTGTGGACCGTGGGCTATATTATGCCTACCCCTGATTAGCCATTCTCAAGCATTACTTGTCCACTGTTTTCTCAGTTGTAGTATAGAAGCTCGTTCATCATTGGGAGGCAGCAATGGACCCTGTAAGAATCTATACCCAGGGATGAAGTCTGGACAAATCTGAACAGAACTGCACAGAAGTTTGCATGAAGATAATGAAGATAATTAAATATCTCAGAATCATAGAGTTGGAAGAGACCACAGGGGCCATCCAGTCCAACCCCCTGCCATCTGGGAATACACATCAAAGCATTTCCAATAGATGGCCATCCAGCCTCTGCTTAAAAACCTCCAAAGAAGGAGACTCCACCACACTCCCTTGAGGCAGCACATTCCACTGCTGGACAGCTCTTATAAGGATAATGAGCCTGAGCATCCAATAGGCTGCTAAAAATAATGAGGCCCCACTATCTATTTTTCAGAACGCTATCTATTTTTCAGAACAGCCTTAAACTATAGATTCCTAATACACTCCCATCCATAGACTATAAACATTAAATAATTCATGCCACAACAAGGACTCCTTTCCGTTCTACTTTAATTCATTATATGCCTTGGACTTTAGCATGATGCAGATTAGTTTCTTCTAATATGCTTTAAATACACTTTTGTTTCCAGACTGCAGCCACTTCCAGACAGAAGGCTGTTAAGCGCTGCCAATGAAAAGCCAACAGGCTTTAAGGTCTTTCTATCTGATGATATTTCAGGTAAGCTGGAATAGGCAATCCGAAAAATTAAGAGGTTTACAAATGGAACAGGATGATTCTGTAGATGATGCAAGGAGATGATGTTTTGTCCCTTCAAGTCATTTCTGACTTGCCAAGAAAACCCCCTATCATGGGGTTTTCTTGGCAAGATTGATTCAGATGGGGTTTGCCTTTGCCTTACTCTGAGGATGAGGATGTTCATCTCCTCGACAGTAATGTAGTGTGGGTGGACAGCATGTACATTTAGATAGGCATATTCAGTTTTTACAATTATAATGACTATAGATGTGTATCTTGTCTAAAAAGATATGCATGTCATTTTCTGCTCTTTACACACAGGCATGGATTTTATACAGAAACCCCATCTGATATTTTAAAACATAAGTTTGGAAAGTGAAACTATATTTTAAAAAATGTAAAACAGATTCATGCACACATAGATTTTTTATCAACATCCTTAATAGTATTTGAAATTACAACTTAGAATTTTATTTAACATAAAAATGAGTAAAAGCAGTATATCCTAAAACTTTTAAAACATTGCAGTTAAGATTCATGATCCGAATTTGAAACAATAAAAATAAAACAGAATATTAAAAAGTGAAAATAATTGTCAATCACTTGTTAAAGGTTTATTAGCATTAATATACAGGTCATTGTTACATTGAATGATTTTGGGTGACCTCAGTACCATACAGTCTCTTTATTACAAAGATATACATGAAATTGTCAGATAGTTAACACCATATATCTATCAGTATCAAAGGTGGTCATATTACAAATTTATCTGCCGATACTGCTAGAAGACTCTTAATGCCAGCCATTATTTCTATAGCACTTACAAACTGTTTAAAATACTCACTTTTCAACTGAAACTTCCCAAAGATATTTATCCACAAAATAAAACATAAAGCATAAATAGAATTCAATTAAACAGTAAAACACTGTCAAAATAGCAATTCAATGTGAACTGGGCAGCAGGTTTTGGTTGCAGATAATTTGCTTTTGACAGATGTACATTATCTCACTGAATGGTATACTGTATGTTTTCCCTCCAGAAATTTCATGCTTAGAATTCATTCTATGTTCCTAGGGAGCAAGAAGGCAGAGTGAGGTTGCCACCTCAAGCAGTAAATGTGTAGGAGAAAGGAAGGAGAGGTGAGGCACTGGAGGGCAGATGTGTAACTGCATTACACACCCTGCCCTGTTCCCCTTAAACTAGCCTGCTGTAATGGAGGAGAGATAATGATAAGTGTCCTGTATGCAGAGTGGGAGAAGGTGAGGTGGATAGAATTTGTCATTTGCCTCTGGAAAGAAGCAATCAGTCAATCAAGGGTCAGTCCTGCCAAGTTACACTGCATATGAGGGGAAAGTGCGGCCATGTCAGGAAATGCATGAGTCAAGAGGAAAGCAGGCCAGTGTGGAAGAAAGCCAATAAATGACTTGTTCTGAAGACCAAGTAGCCCAGTTACAACACTAGAGCAAAATGGAAGACATTAATATTGAGCAATTCATTGTTTATATCTTACATTCACTCAAGCAAGGTTAGAATGCTTTATGGGAGGCTCCCAGTCGTCTTCTATCCAAGAACTAATCTGCTTTACACCTGATTAACTAGAGTATTAGAGCAAGGGTAGAAAGCTTGGGAAATGAAACCTGAAGATATTTGGCTTCCACCTGTACAGTGTTAAGAGCTCGATTGCAAAACAGACTTCTTTCAGATGTTAAGACCGTTTTGCAAAAAGCACTTCCATTCTGAAAAGCATGTACATATGCTGCACATTTTACACAAGGAGTGGCTGTGTTCCGATGCCATGGAAAGCAGTGATTGTACTGTAAAGGACAGACTGACCCAAGAGTTCTATTCTGCCATAAAGGAGGAAACCAGTAGGCATATCATACTGAAGCATAACCAGTTCAATTCTTTCTTTTCATATTTCCACACTGTCTGTGGTTGTGTCTGCATTTCTCCACTGTCTCCTCACTCGCTTCTTCTTCATTGTCTCCTTACTCATTTCTTCCTCTTCTGGAAGAGCACTTTCCCCCACAGTAGTCCTTACTCTCTTGGGAGCAATAATCTCAGCGTTTCCTTTACCTCAGGGAATACTTTTGTTTTGTTACAAATCACTTAATCTTACTTTATGTTTGTTTCCCTTGCCATTGCAGTTTAGGGAGGGGCCCTCAAAGGCCTAAACTGCAAACCCCAGGATTCCATAAGTTGTTGAAAGTCACATAATAGCACTATAACAGGCTAGTGCAGAGATGGCCCCTGTTAACTTCAGTGATTTCTTGCTTAACCTCTAACTTTTACCTTACAAACCATCCTTTAATGAATTCAGCATTTCTGTCACCTGGCAGATTTTCACTGCATTCCTTTTATAATTCCCTACTTTATCTCGGCTTTTTACCTCAGGGATTACACTTTCTTCTAAACCTTTATAACGTCTTTTCCTCAGATACTTCAACTGGGGCCATTTCCACACTACACTCTTATAGCACAATTATTCCACTTTCAACATCCTAGGGAATCCTGGGGTTTGCAGTTTCGGGAGGGGCTAGCCAGCCCCTCCCAAAACTGCAAACCCCAAGATTCCCTAGGATGTTGAAAGTGGAATAATTGTGCTATAAGAGTGTAATGCGGAAATGGCCTGTGTCTTTTTTATTCCACTTCCAAATACCACTTTTTGCAAAACTTGCCCACTGTCCACTCAAGACCTCTCTTTGGCTTTCTTTTAACCAAATAGTTCTGTTCATAGTATCCCACTGCTGATACCAAATATATTAGATGGATAACCTCTCCAGATTGGCACCATAGTTCCAACCCTTGAGTGGCTGTGACTGACCTTGCCTGTTTGCTCCTCTTAATCCCTCCCTGGGCACTTGGCCCTCAAGGTGATCCTTATGGAAACCGGTGGATGTGTTGTTCTGCGGGTTCACTGTGGTGTGACCAGGTTCTCTATCAAACTTGATAGAAACAGACAATTATTTAAAAAAAAATAAACAAGCAAAAATTTATTGAGACACATTTAGATTACATATTAACCCCTGAACTATTTAATCCTTCACAGGTCCCCAAATCATTATTCAGTTCTTCATCCTCTACCTTCTGTCAGAGACAAGCCTCATTTTTGCATCCTGTTTTGTTTTGATTTTGTATGGTAGCCTTCCCTTTACAACATTACCTGAGCTGTGATTGGTTGACACCTACCAGGCCTGTCCAGCCCCTCCCTTCACAGCAAATCTCCATTATACTTTGACAGCTACTGAGAACATTTGTCAAGTGACAAAAGGAGCCCGTGGATTTTTCATTTACTCCTAATTATGCCTCAGATTCTTTCCTGGATCCTTTAGTCTGAACACAAAGATTAAACTGCTCTCTCAGAACATTCAAGACAACTTGCTATCCATCTGTGAACCTGCTGGCCAGCCTATCTTGCATTGCATTCTCCAGCTTATATCACCAGTAATAGAACACTAGATTGAACACAGAGCTTCTTGTAGCATTAACCACAAAATGTGTGTTAGGTCTGCACAATGATCTACATACATTTTCCATCTTTCCATACAATTACTTTCTATATGGAAAATGGATATTGTTTCAAGATGAGAACCTAATGTTGTGCTCTGTATGGATCCTTCTGGAGACATTTAATAGTTCAAAAGATGTAGTTATAATTGTGTAAAGATTTTTTCTATGATTATATAGCCATTTTTCCAAGAGATTGGCTACCATAGGATGGATAATTGCACTCCATATGCCACTTTAACAATCTGTAAATAAAGACTGATCCACTCAGCTCACAGGATGTTTGCCACTTTTGTGTCACAGTGAAAATTGATTATTCTAATAGGAATAACACAGCTTAACTCCATATTGAACATACAAGAGGAGTCTGATTGACCATTGTTGCCTGGCGTGAATCCTATGCATGTTTATAGATACGTTCCCCTCCTTTCCTTGTTACAAGTATTTAGCCAGAGTACATTCCTTGGGATGTAAAGTGAATCGGCCCCTCCAGCATACTGTTAACCTGAGTAGGCTGGAGCTTTTGAAGAATCCAAATTGAGAAATACAACATTACTCTTATTGTTTCTTTGGTTATGAATATTTTTCCAAATTACATCTTGGAGCCAAAAGTTTGTGGTGTACAAAGCTACAGCTGTGAGATTCTACAATTCTCTGCTCTCATCCACTGTACCCCATGGTACCACCTATAGTTTCTGACTGCTGTTTCATTTCCTAAAGCAAAAATCTAAACTAAAATTTAAAAGGCTGGAAAAAAATATAATTTTGAAATTCACAGTTTAGTTCTGAACAGTTCTGAAATTCACAGTTCAGTTACAGGGGAGAGGAAGGGAAGCAGAGTATACTTGCATGTTAGAGCTTGTAATACATTGCCTCAGAAGTGTACTGAAAGAAGAAAACTGAGAGAAGTATAATAACCACATATATCAGTAATTTGATCTCCAGTGAAAGAAGAAACATGTTGGGTGCAGAGGCTAAGGAACAAATAAACTGAATTTTCCAGGGTCTTGGAGTGCAGCTTCAACAAGGATTTGAAACTCCTTGGCAACAAAAGCATGCAACAGTGAATGTAAGCTTATTTAAATCCATTCTCTCTATCGTTTTTTATTTTAAGGATCCATGTTGTTAACAGCTCAACAATGGCTTTTTTCCTCTGAGAATCAAAAGTTGATTTTAAAAAAAAGTCTTGCTCAAGAAAACATTGGATATTTGGCAAAGAGCACCTGGGTCATGTGCAACATCACTCTGAGAACCCCAAGAGCTGCTTCCAGACAAGCAGCCTCTTGAATCAGATTTCATGGAAAATTAAGGGCATGAAGTGACCTGTCAGAATAATTAAAGTCTGACCCAGGGCCAGACAGCTTCAAACAGATGTTGAGCTTCAGCAGGAGAATATTTCTTTGTTTTACACTGCATTTTCCCATACAGAAAAGAACATCTGTTACAATGCTCCCCCCCTTTTCTATTCTTGCAGAAATCCTCTGTTGAGTTTGGATTCTTTGCCAGTTAAGGACACAGCTGGCGAAACTGCTTTGTGCCCTGTTTTCTGTCCTGGGCCTGGTTGCATGCCTCCTGTACCACTGTAGCTCAATAACAACGGCATGAAGTCACTGGGTTGTTAAGCTCCTTCATTCTCACACCCTTGTTTCATTCCTTCTCTGGCTAGGAGATGCTCACCCTTTGTGAAAGAATATAGTAAAACAAACACCAAGTCTCTTAATTAGTACTGTGTCTATAAGAAGCTACCTAAGTAGGTAAAAAACTAGGTTCAGTTCCATCAAACCTTGAACAAAATTTTGCATCCCTGATGCATTAGTGCATCTCTAGTGCATTAATCAGAATTGTCTAAGTAGGCACATGTTTCTGAAAATTTAGATTCTACATGGTTCAGTATACTTTCCAACACCCCTAAGCATGACCCAGCTGATTGCGCTGCCTCAAGCAACCAGTGCCTTTGAGATTGCCCATCAACTAATACAGTCAATGAGACCTCAGCAACACTACACATCTGGCCCAGCAGCTTTGGATTACATAGATTTAATTATCTTCATGGTCTCTGTGCCCTCACACAATGGAGGGTTTGTACCTGCACAGAGCCTCCAATGGAATGTTCCAGAGCTTAGTAGCTTGCTGGGAAGCCCTGCCCCCTCCTGCAAAGCACACATGCTCAGGCACACCAAGCTACTCTCTTCTCAATTTCTTTTCATTTGTCATCAGAGTCACTCCTCTGTGTATGTTCTGGAGCTTTAGTAGCATCTTTGGACTTCTGTTTGCTTCCTTTCCTCCTGCATTTGCCTTTGCTTCTTAGTCGCGCTTCTCCTCTTTAAACCTTCTGCTTTACTTCTTCCCCCCCTTCCCCCTCTCTCTTCAATGGCGTCTACCTTTCTGTTTAAGCATTGCTTAAGCATTGCTTTTGCAATTCAAGGTCTCCCTTTCTGACTTGCACAACCAGTGCCTTCTTTGTCTGGGGGAGGAACACAACGTGACCACTTGTAAGATCTGCCATCAGTTCATGTCCCAGACTCTGAAGAATCAGGCCTTCAGGCTTCATTCATATTGCTGGGAACAGTCTTTGAAAGTTCCTGAGAAGGCAGCATAGAATCATAGCGAGGATACTCAGGTCTTGTTTGGTACTAATACCGACAGCTTTGGTATCGACAACCTCAGTATCGACAGCTTCGGCATTGACCTCAGCATCAAGTTCAGTTTTGACCTCGGCTTTGACTTCAGCTTCAACACCAACTCCATCCATAGTACCAGCCACTTCAGCATTGACTCTGACATTGGTACTGTTGACTATGATGTTGTCTCTGGCCTTGACTCATCTGTTCGTAACAACAGAAAGACAAGATATGCCTGCTCCTTTGATGACTCCAAAGGACAAGACCTCACAGAAGAAGCACCCAGCAGAGTCACAGGAACCACCACAGGCTCTGAAAAAGAAGGAGGACAAGCACAGAAAGGTCTCTTCGAAGAAGGTGGTGGCTTGTACCAATCCTTTGGTATCAATATCTGTTTTATCAATGCTATTGCTGCCTTTTCCTCCTTCAGAACTGGTCCCCATACCTGAGGTTCCGCAGGTCGAGGTCCATCCCGACCCACTGGTGGTGTCTCACCAGTTGGAGCTCTTATTTGGCCAACCTTGTGCAACTGGCTCAGATATTTCAGTTAATCAGGCTCAATTTACTACATTGAGACCAATCTGTCACATCAGCCTTCAAGATCTGGGTCCCATGAACAATACCAGCACCACAGTCAGAATAGATCTCCCTCCTCCCCATTCATGTCAGTTTCTTACATTGATAGATACCAACAAGAATATTTGTGTAGGGAGCATCCTTATTCGTACCAGTCATTTTCACCATCCTCCAGAGACAGGTACTATGAGCATGAATACTGTGGGAACATTCCAGAACTTGTGCGACTTAGCTCACCATCTGTATTGCTATGTCACCAAGATGCTCCTCAATACTGTCATCACTCTCAGTTTCAATCACTCCATCACTCATGGTCTTGGTCGTGATTGCAATCTCAATACCAATCTCACTATTGATCATCGTACCATTCTTGGGTGTAGTCACTGTGTAGTCACTCTGGTTTGGCTTTCACTGAGATTGCCTGTTACAAGCAGCAACAGGTCACAGAAGCCTCTCCTCCACCTCCTCCAATTCCTCCTCATATTGACTCACTGTCTCATCATCCAGCTTCTCCTCCGCCTTGGACTACAGCTACAGTCTCTCTCCCATCACCGTCTCCGACCCCTGTGACAACTACAGCATCCACAACCGTTACCACCTCTTCTCAACCACCACCAGTATGAACTCACAGATCAAAACCATCTGATCAGTTATCTCTATTTTCCCATGTGTCCCTTTCCCCTTTGATTCGAATTCAGCATCACAAGAACTAGGCCACCCAGCTACTCCTTCTCCATCTGCTGCTGTTCTGGAGGCAGAGGCTGAGGCAGCTGCAGAGAACATCAAGTGTTTGATGGATATAGTCCTATGCATAACAACAGTCTTGATGTCTCTACTCCCCAGAGGCCAGTTGCTGACCTGGTCTTTCAGATTGTCAACCCTCAATCCACAACACCGGCGACTATTCCATTTCTACCAGGTCTCCAAAAAGTTAGTAAACAAGTCTAGGCACAACCTGCCTGTTTGCTTCCAATATCATGGAGACTAGAACAGGTTTATAAAATCTACCAGATGGATGTGGCTTACCTCTTTACCCCATCCAACACCTAATTCTGTCATTGTAGAGGCACTCCAAACTAAGGACAAGAAGAAATCTCATTCTACCCCTCCTGAAGGAGAAGGAAAATGCCTGGATATTTTTTGGGAGGTCTCCAATATGCCAGGGTCTCCAATATGGAGGCTTGTATGGCCACCTACCAAAAATTTATTTGGGATAATATATTCCCTCTCATCCCACACCTACCAAATGAACAAAGATCCAACGCATTCCACCTGCACCAGGAAGCCCCCAGGCTCTCATGACATAGCAAATTGAGTCTGTGCATCACTCGGTGGAATGCACAGCCAGAGTGATAGTGGGGGTTGCTGCTTGGCAGCATTTTGTGTGGTTGAGATCTGCTGGTCTTATGGAGGACATGCATAAGTGTTTTGAAGATATCCCCTGTGGTGGCCAGGGCCTGCTTAATGCCTCCACAGACCAGTCAATGGAGCAACTGTCAAAGGCACAACTGACAGCTAAAAAGAATGGGCAACAGTAACAACAGTCTCAACAATGTAGTCATCAGTCTCATTCTTCTTGGCATAGACAGTCATCCTCCTCTTGTTAATCAAAGTCTCCTACCAGGTCCTTCTGCACAAGGTCTGCACATTCATCATCTACCCACAAATCCTTCAGGCAACAGCAACAGTAGTCTTGTAAAAAATCTTCCTCTTCAACAAAGTTATGATTTTGACTTCTTCTGCAGGACTCCATCACTCCTGTTGTTCAGTCTTATCACCGCAGATGTCTCAGGTATTCTCCATCACTCTGCCCATTATTCCACCTGGCAGAACATCACCTCAGATGCCTAGGTCCCTATCATAGTCCGCTTGGTATATACCATTGGGTTTTCAAGTACTCCACCCATTGGCGTATTCCAGTCCACACTGCTGCATCACACTCTACTGGAAAAGGTGCACACCTACTCTCCAAAGGTACCATCGAGAAACTGCCTCCCAGATGTGTGAGGACAGGTTACTTTTCCTGGTACTTTATAGTACCAAAGAGGGTGGCAGACTTCACCCAATCTTAGATCTTTGAAGTGTCAACAAATACATTTGTCCCCACAAATTCAGAAGGTGATACTGGTTTGCAGTCCAGTGACGAGAAGCACCTTCATATCAACACCTCAGAACTGCTAGCACTCCTGGAGGCACTCAAGTCATTCAGGAGGATTCTGATCAGCAAGGTAGTTCAGGTCATCTCCAGCAATACCATGACAGTCTATTGTATAAAGCCTCAGGGCACACTCGCTTGTCAACTCGTAGACCTCACTATGCATCTTTGGACTTAGTGTTCTCAAAGAATGATTCATTCAGTCACTGGGTTTGACAACACTCTAACCAGACAACCAGGCAACCTCAGTAGGAGCAGAGACCTTAAACCCAAATGGTCCCTCTCTCGATAAGCTTACAGGCTCATCACCAGCCATTGGAGCCTTCCTTAAATAGACTTGGTTGCTTCCATACACAACAACGTGTCAATGCTTCTTGCCAAGGGATCGCTGAGAGATATCTTTCTCTTCAAGTGAAGAGGCTGCCTCTCTTACCTCCTTCTGCCATTCCCTCTGCTGTCTAAGGTGGGCGGCTGCAGTGATCAGCACAGGGCCCGAGGGGTGCTGCTGCTGCTACTCCTGCTTCTACTGCTGCCAACTCAGGAAAGAAACAAGAGTGGGCAATGAGGGGGATGGGTGTTTCAGTGTCCTCTGTTGGGAGCAGGAGGAACTTCTGCACTTTGTCAGTGGTGGGTGGGAGAGGAAAGAATTCCCCTCTTTCTCCTCCTCTCCGAAGCCAGAGAGAACCCCATGGAGCAAGTGTGACAGGATGGGGGGGCATCTGGTCCTCCTCGCTGTCCTTCTCTCCACTGTGGGAGAGATCCCAACTGGTGCGAGTGAGAGAGGACAGTGGGGGGGCAACTGGTCCTCCTCACTATCCTCTCTCACTTGCTGTGAGTGGGATTGCTCTGGCAGCAGGGAGAAGGACAGCGAGGAGGACGAGATTGCCCCCCTCGTTGTCCTTCTCATTGCGGCAGGAGCAATCCTGCCTGGTGCGAGTGAGGGAGAACAGCAGGGGGGGCAATCACATCCCCCTCATGGGCTGGAGACCACCAAAATTTTCTTGCAGACCACCAGTGGTCTGCAGATCACTAGTTGGCGACCACTGTTCTAGACAGCCCTTCATCTTTTGAGTCAGTTTCCTTGAACCACAGTATGACTTACTATAAATAACTGCCAATTTTTCAAAGTTTTCACTGTTTCCTTGCCTTGTAGCTAAAAATGTAGAAAGAATATTAACAGTGACAGGTAAATAATCTTTCAAAACTTAGAACTGACATCTCAGTCCAATCAAGTAGGGCAATTTACAGGGAAAACCCTGATTAAACTCAATCCAGAGCACTCATTGAGCAGAGAATATGCAGACCTTAACTGCAGCCCTATTGGGTATCTGTTAGAGCCAACTAGAGTAAAGGCTATTGGATCAATTGGATTTATCTACCTGTTGGCTCACATTCAACAATTATGAATAACCAACAAGATCCCAGACACTATTGGGATCCCTATACTTCCTCCATCTCACAACACAGAAAGAATTCAAGGGTAAAAATACCCTCCTCCTAGATCCCTTACCATTCTTCTGCAGCTTGAGATATTCATTCATGAACATAAAGATTTTATTGATGACCCTTTTTTAAAAAAAAATTTGGGTACCACTCCATTTTGAGTGACCAAAATGGTGAAGCATCTGGAAACCATGAGGAGCAGCTTAAGGAACTAGGTACATTTAGCCTGATGAAAAGAAGGTTAAGAGGTGACATGATAGCCATGTTTAAATATTTAAAGGGATTTAAATATTTAAATATTTTTTAATATTTAAAAAATAAATATTTAAATAAATGTCTAAAGGGACCAGGAAAGATCCTAGAGCAGATCATTAAACACTCAATTTGTAATTACTTAGAAAGCAATGCCATAATCACTAAAAGTCAATATGGATTTCTCAGAAATAAGTCATGCCAGACTAATCTTACCTCGTTTTACAATAGAGTTACAAGCTTGATAGATTAAGGGAATGCTGTGGACATACCATATCTTGATTTCAGTAAGGCCTTTGACAAAATTCCCCAGGACATTCTTGCAAAGACGCTAGTTAAATGTGGGCTGGACAGGGCTACTGTCAGGTGGATTTGTAATTGGTTGACCAAATGAACCCAAGGAGTACTCACCAATGGCTGCTTTTCATCCTGGAGAGAAGTGGCTAGTGGGGTTCTGTCCTGGGCCAGTGCTATTCAACATCTTCATCAATGACTTGGAAGAAGGAGCAGAGGGCATGCTGATCAAATTTGCAGATGACACCAAATTGGGAGGGGTTGCTAATATGCCAGAGGGGAGGATCAAATTTCAAAATGACCTTGACAGATTGGAGAGCTGGGCCAAAGCAACAAAAATGAAATTCAACAGAGAGAAATGTAAGGTCCTACACTTGGGCAGAAAAAATGGAATCCACAAAGACAGGATGGGTAACGTGTGGCTGGATAGCAGTACATGTGAAAGGGATCTAGGAGTCCTGGTAGATCACAAGCTGAACATGAGTCAGCAGTGTGATGCGGCAGCCAAGAAAGCCAATGTGATTCTTGGTTGCATCAATAGGAGTATGGTGTCTAGATCAAGGGAGGTAATGGTACCACTCTATTCTGCATTGGTTAGGCCTCATTTGGAATACTGTGTCCAGTTCTGGGCACCTCAGTTCAAGAAGGATATCAACAAGCTGGAATGTGTACGGAGGAGGACAACCAAAATGGTTGGAAGCCATGCCCTATGAGGAATGGCTTAGGGAGCTGGGGATGTTTAGTGTGCAGAAGAGAAGGTTAAGAGAGGACATGATAGCCATGTTTAAATATTTGAAGGGATGTCATATCGAGGAGGGAATGGACTTGTTTTCCACTGCTCCAGAGACTAAGACAAGGAGCAATGGATTCAATTTGTTAGTATTCTTCCAAACTTTTCCCCAAAATTCTAGTTGAATTTCATGACCAATGGTTTGGGTCCTTTTAAGCATAACGTCTTTGATTGTCTCATCCTCAGCATGTCTTGATAGTAATTATTTATGTATTTTGGAAGTCATTTGTCTGATATGTTTGAAAATTATATTTTCAAATTCATTTGGATTGTTATTTAGTTGAAAGCCTTCTAATTTAAGATCCATCTTAAAACATTCTGATAACTGTACATACAAGAACTACTGGCAGGTAAAACCGATTGATTCTAGTTCTTCCCACGTTCTTATTTGTACGTTTCCCTTGGGTTCTCTAATTAAGAGGTCTTTGTATCTAATCCATGCCTTTTGATCTCCTACTCATCTTCCAAAAAAAGCTTCTTGAAGTAAGACCCAAGTTGGTATTCCAGTGTACTTTAAAGTTTAGCCAGATTTTAAGTAGAGGTTTTCTAATATAGTGGTGTTGGAAATCTCTGTCAATCTTTGCTTTGCTGTACCAAATCTTAAATTAGCCCCTTCTAATGTTAACATTCCTATATCTTCCAGTGTAATCCAGTTTGAGATCCATGTTAGACTACTAGCGTGATAATTTTAGGTTTGGAGCACCGCAGCCACCTCTTATCTTTGAATCATTTTTCCATTTTATACAATGTTTTCTGTCCACCCAGATAAATTTGAACAACCTCCTCTGCCACATTTGGAAAGGTTTCTCCTTTATTGTAATTGGTAGGTTTTGGAAGAGAGAATTGAACTTTGGTAATACATTAATCTTAATAACCACCATCTTACCAAATAAAGATAAATGAAGATTAGCCCATCTCTTCAGATCATGAAGTATTTCTTTTCAAACCTTATCATTGTTATTTTTAAAGGGATTTGTATTGTGTCTTGTGATCCAAATTCCTAGGTAATTCACTTTTTTCTTCAGTTTGGATCCTGTTTTGGATACAAGTTTTTTATCATCATATTCTTCATTATTATACATGTTTGTTGATTTTAAGACTGGCAACATCTCCAATTTTTTCAACTTGTGTAGAAGTCTTTCAGTACTTTCTAATGGATCTTCCAGCAATATTGCTAGATTATCGGCAAACACATTTAGTTTATATATTTGATGTTTAATTTTTATCCCCGTTATCTTCTGGTCTGTTCTAATATTTCTATTAAGAACTTCCAGTACGGAGATGAACAGAAGAGGTGATAAGGGAGAAACTTGTTATGTACCTTTCATTATTTGCAAATGCGAATTTTTTTTCCTGATTATGATTTGTGCCTTTTGATCTTTGTATGTTCCCTTAATCTATTTTACAAAGTCTTGATCACAGTTTGTTCTTTTCAATATCTTTTTCATAAAGTTCCATCTCACCTGGTTAAATGCCTTTTCCATTCTAGGAAAAATATAGCTGCTTTTCTTTCATTATGTTTTTCAAGTTTATTAATGTTCTTGTATTCTGCTTTAACTGACATCTGGGTAAAAAACCATTTTGATCTGGGTAAATTAATACTTGAAATATTTTTTAAAAATCTTTCTGCATACTTGTGAACAATTTATAGTCAGTATTTAACAAAGAAATAGGTCTGTAGTTTTCTGGAAGTATTGAGTCATTGCCGTCTTTTGGAATTAAAGTAATGTTAGCATTTATTCATGTGTTTGGTAAGCCATCCAATATCAAATTCATCATCTTCTGAAAAGGAACTGTGATTTCATCTTCGAAAATTTTATAGAAGAATGCAGTATAACCATCTGGCCCAGGAGCTTTAGATGTTTTCAAATTTTTAATTGCTTCAGAAATTTCCATCGTTGTAATAGGAACATTCTACCTGGGAATTTGGATAACAAAACAGAATACAGATCTATTTTATAACAACTACTTAAAAACATGGAAAGAAATTTTTAAAAAAGATTTGGAAGGGTGATCTAAATGCATCTGTCTTTGCTGGGAAGAGCTTTCAAAATTTATTTGGGAAGGGAAAAAAAACAAAGAATGAAATGGAAAAACTTAACTGATTGTAAAGAACGCAGGGGATGTAGTTTACTACGCAAGCGCTCTTACATGGATATCAGATTGGCCTATGCTACAGAATAAAAGAATATTGACTTTTGAAGGAACAGACATCTGAATGGGTTGCCATGCTTATGCATGGTACAAGAAAGTAAAAATAGATAAAGAATTCACTAACCATTTCATAAGAGGATCTCTCTTAAAAATCTGAGTTAACTTTAAAAACAAAATATCTAACAAGTTTCCATCTGGGATATCACCTCAAGAGGCCTTCTTTGGAAGTTGGACAAATCCTAAAGATAAATAGTTAACTTACAAGGATCTGGAACAAGAAAAAATTGGAAATATACAGCTAAAATCAAGGGAAAAAATAAACCTAATGAGAGTTAATCTTCACATATAGACAACTCCTTGAACTTTATAAAATGGATTTAAAATTAGAAGGTTTCTGTCTGAATGAGTCTTCTAATGAACTAGAAAAAATATAATCTTTACTCATTCTAACTATACAATGTCAAAAGCCTTTTCTTTTCACTGTAAGCAGATCCATAAATATGAAGAGGTTATTTACTTGCCCGAGCCCTAAGTAAGTATGCTTTTTTCTCACTGTTAATGTTGGTAGGTGATAGATCATGAATTTTAAAAGTATCTCCAGTGTCTCTTGACACTGTGTCTCTGCAACAGCCAGATCAAGCAGACTCCCTCGCCTCAGTCCGATCAACCCCTAGAGTGCCAGAGGACAACTAGAACTCTGGACAGGCAGAACTGTGCCCCTTCTAAACCCTTTCTGGACACCTTTTACCAAGGGGGCAACTCATCCAGATTGTGATGTAAATAAAGCGGGGGAAAAACTCTGGAATAGCCACTTGCGGTGACTGCTTGCAATGACGATTGTCTTAGGCAGCTCCTTGGGATGCCATCAAGATCCTTCTTTGAAGGTTTTTACACAGAGACTGAATGTTCATTTGCTGGGGGTGCTTTGAGTGTGTGTTTCTGCATGGCAGGGGATGGCCATTGTGGTCTCTGGCAATTCTATGATTTTGTGATTCCTGTTCTTACTGTCTTCTAGGCACTTTCTGTGTTTTCTCTGCCTGTGTTTCACTTCCAAGCCAAATAGAATTAATTTCTCAGGGGAGATTCAGCACAGCACAATACTTCATTGTTTTCAAAAGAAGCATCAGTAACTTCCCAGCCAGACCTGGCATACAGTAAGGAGCTTGTCTCAACAGAGGGGGAGGTCTGTGGGCCCCAGATAACTTATAACAGCTGTAACAGGTTCAAAAACCTATTGTCATAAATCCATCCTTGTTTTTCTTTAAATAATCAACCAGACATTTCCATTGAGAAGAAAATTCATCTTCTGTTCAGCCCTTTAACCTATATGTAAGATTGTCCACTTCAGCTATTCCCATCAATCTATCAAACCATTCTTCCATTGATGGGATTTCCATTTTTTCCAGTACTTTGCATATACTAATCTCACCACCAATAGCATATGTTGCACGAATTTGTTGTTTCATATCAATAGTTGCCCAAGCCTTAAGTAAGTATGCTGCCCAGATTCCTAGCAAGTTTAACGCAGGATTTAGTTTTTGGGCTTTCAAGATCTTTTGCATCACATTCTGTATGTTAAGTCAAAAATTGTTTAGCATTTTTACAAGTCCATCACATATGGTACCAAGATCCAGCCTGGTCTTGGCATTTCCAACATTTATTCTGTGTATCTTTGTATATCTTCGCAAGTCTCTCTGGTGTCAAATACCAGAGGTACATTATTTTATAGTAGTTTTCTTGAAGATCATAGCAAGGTACATTTTTGATATCCTTTGTCCAAATTTTTCCCATTAAATTATATGTATGTTGTATCCAATGCTTCTTGCCCATCTGATCATATATTCTTTTTTTACCTTTTTTTTTATTGTTCTATTATTTATATCACAGGACCGAACATCATTGGTCAGATTACAATATTACAAATATTACTAAATATGGATACATAATACGGGGAGCTAAAAAAACAAACATAAAGATCATAATAGCTGTTGCCAGTTTCCCTTCTTCATAACAAACAGAGATCAAATATAATAATAAAAAAGAAGGAATTTTTCTTTTTTGTTTATTCTTCTAAAATTGGTTTAAAATTTCTCATCCTTATATTCATCATTGGTATAATCCTTCTATATTTATTACAGAAATATCTCCTCACCTTTTTTAAATAATTAGCCAAACATTCCCAATCTTTATTAAACTATTCAACTTTTTAAAACTTTCCATTCACTTAGTAACAGTCAATCTATCCATTTCTAACAAATCATATAGTTTTAAAAGTCATTCTTCTTTTAAATGGTAATGCATCTGTCTTCCATTTTTGTGTGTGGATGATCCTTCCCTGTACCATGTATTTTGCTGTATTTTTTCACCACTTTATCATCTATAACATTTAAAATATTTAATAAGTACATTTCTGGTTTCATTGGGAATTTCATATTCAAAATATTAGTTATTATCATATGGATCTGTCCCCGGTTTTTTGCTTTGGTGCACTGCCACCACATGTGAAAAAAACCTCCTTCATTTCCAACATTTCTCATTCCTTTTCTTATCCATTTTTGCTATTCTTTCCAGGGTTAGATACCTTCTATAAAGCATTTTGTAATAGTTGTCAGGGCCTCGGGCGTCGCCATGCCGGCGGGCGCTGCGGAGGCCGACACCCCCGTTACCTCCGAGGAGGAGGAGGTGAGGCCGGGCCCGTCGGAGATCACAGCCGACGAGGGGGGCTGCGCGGTCGCCGCGGATGGCTCCGCCCCCGGGGGGTGATTGCTGGGACGCCGCGGCAAAACCCCGATCCCGGCGAGGGTCTCCCTGGCATGGCGGAGGCTGACGATGACGGCGCGGATCGGCTCGGCGCTGCGGAGGCCGCCGGCCCGGCTCCCGGGCCGCGGGGCATGGCGGACGAGGACCCGTGGGAGGAGGCGGGCGCCGGGCCCAATCCCGGGGCACCGCCTACTCGCGGGGCTGCCTCGGAAGAGGCTGAGGCCGCCGCGCCGCCGCCGACATTCCAGCAGCGTCGTCGGCTCAAGGAGGCCAGCCACCGCTCCCGGCGGCTGCAGGAAAAAACACCGGGGGCAGGCAGCTCCCAGCTGTAGCACAGCTCCCGAGCCCGGCCATGTGCTCGGCGCGGATTGGCCGCGGCCCGGCCCGCAGGCCTTTTTAGGCAGGCGCGGGGCTGGGGAAGGCTTGGAGCAACAACCTTCGGCTTCCCGCGCATCTGTCGCCCGTGCCTTGTTCCAGTCCAGCCCGTGTCTGCGTTCCACTGCCCGGCTCTACCCAGACCCTACCCTGCGTTAAAGGTGCAGTAACCATTTTGTGTTCGGGGTGAGGCAACCCCTTGTTATTTCCATTGTCGCCTGCTGTTAAGGCAACCCTCAGTTCAAGGCCCTTGCTGGCTGCAGCGCCAGGGGGGGACTTTTTGGGGACGCCCCGGTGGCCGCCCCCGGCCCGGGCCCCCCGGCTTACCTCAGCCCGCGCTGACAGATTGTTGCTCCGTCACCCGGTCAAGCAGGATGGAAGGGGAAAAGGGCCCCCCCAAGGCCCAGCGGGGCCACCCAGGCCCAGGAGAACCAGGGTCTGCGTGCTCAAGCGGACCATCTCTCCCCCCGCCCGGGAGGGGGGGTTTCCCAAAGGTCGGCCAGCTGCAGGCAACCGGGCCCCCGCCAGCGCCGAAGATCCCCATGGCGGTGCCACCACGCTTCACAGGAGAGCCCGCCGAGTGGAGACGTTCGTGGCCGGCTGCCAGCTGAAACAGGTCCGTGCCCAGACTTTCCCAACGACCCGGGCCCAGGTGGCTTTCATGATCAGCCTGCTGGGGGGGGATCCCGGCCAAATGGTGGCCGCCTCTCCCTCCGCCAGAATAGGGGGGATCCTGGATGACATGGCCACGTTCCTGCAGGCTTTCCGGGCGGTGTGGGGGGACCCGGTGCAGGCTGAGATGGCCAGTCGCCAGCTGCGCCAGCTGCAGCAAGGCCGGGGTACGGTACGAGACTATACCACCACGTTCCGCCTGCTGGCGCAAGACCTGGCCTACAACGACCCCGCCAGCCAAGATCAGTCCCTGGCGGCCTCTCGGCCAGATTTTGGATGAACTGGCCCGCAGCCCCCCCGCCGGAGACGTTGGAGCTGTTGATCCAGCAGGCCCTCCGGATCGAGGGGACCTGGGGGCCCCGAAGACAGGCCCGTCAGGCGGGCTCCACCAGCACCCGGACCGGGGACCGGCCCCCCGGGGGAGGCCCCCCCCACCCGGCCAGGGGCAGGCGCCTCCGCCAGCGGAGTCAGTGGCGAGGAGCCCATGCAGTGGGGGGGGCCGCGGCCCCGCCTGACCCCCGGGAGAAGGAGAGGCGGCGGCGGGGGGGCCCCTGTGTCGAAACTGTGGCCTGGGAGGTCACTTCGCTCGTGTGTGTCCTTCAACTTCGCCCGCCCAGGGGCTTTTGGGAAAAGCCAACCCCCAGGTCTAGAGGGCCTGCGAGGCCTGGGGGAGCCCGGAGGCGGGACAGGCAAACCGCCCCCGACAAAGAGACCCGCTGCTGGTGGCTGCAACGGTGTGCTAGGGCGGGCACAGCCCATCCCCGTGGGGGCCCCATGACGACTCCGGGGCGTCCAATAACTTCCTGGACCTCCAGTTCGCCCAGGACCACCAGATCCCGTTGGTGCCGCTGCCAGAGCCACGGCCGGTGGAGACCATTGATGGGCGGTTGCTGAAGCCCGGGCCCCCATCCACCCATTGGACGGTCGAGGTGGGCTTTGAGATCCAGGGCCACTACGAGCGGACGAGCTTCTTGGTGGTCGTGGTGCCCTGCTTCCCCGTGGTTCTAGGGATGCCCTGGCTCTTGCGCCACGATCCACACATCTCCTGGGCGTGGTGCGAGGTGCTGTTTGCATCCGATACTGCCAGGAGCACTGCTGGCCTGAGAAGTTGATGGCTACCTTAGAGACCTCTGGGACCAGGACATCCGTTGAACTCCCCGCAAAAGATGGGAGTTTGCGGACGTGTTCGACCAGAAGGAGGCCGAACGCCTCCCCCCGCACCGGGTCTACGACTGTGCTATAGAGCTGGTACCGGGGGCTCCCATTCCGGCAGGCCGCATTTTACGCGCTCTCGGAGCCAGAGCTGGCAGCCCTGTGGGAGTTCTTGGAGAAGAACCTACGTGGGGGCTTCGTGCGACCTTCGACCTCCCCGGCCGGGGCGCCGGGGTGGGTTTATCCCCAAGAAGTCGGGGGGGATTCGGCTTTGCAACGACTACTGCGCCCTCAACCGGATCACCATCCACAACCGCTACCCGCTGCCCGATCCCGGAGGGCTGGAGCGCCTGCGCCACGCGACGGTCTTCACAAAGCTCGACCTCCGCGGGGCCTACAACCTGGTGAGGATCCGGGCCAGTGATGAGTGGAAGACGGCGTTCCAGACCCGGTACGGGCACTATGAGTACACCGCATGCCCTTCGGCCTGTGCAACGCGCCGGCGGTGTTTAGCACTTTGCGAACGACGTCTTCCGGGACTACCCCGGACCGGGTTCGTCATCATCTACCTCGACGACTTCCTATCTACTCCCCGAATCAGCAAGTCCATGAGACACACGTGCGCGCCCTGGTGCAGCGGCTGCAGGAGCACCGCCTGTACACCAAGCTGGAGAAGTGTGCTTTTTGACCTCGCGGAAGTCGACTTCTTTGGGGTACCGCGTGTCTCATTGGGGGAAGATGGATCCAGCAAAGGTGGAGGCCATTGTGTCCTGGCAGGCCCCGAGGAGCCGCAAGGATGTGCAGCGGTTCCTGGGGTTCGCCAACTTTTACCGGAAGTTCATTGCCAACTACGCGCGGGCCCCCCCCATCACCCAGGTGCCCCCGCCGGGGAAGGGGCCGTTTAGTGGACCCCCGAGGCCCCGGGGGCTTCCCACCCGGGGAAGACCCGCTTCACCACGGAGCCCATCCTGCAGCATCCCCCCCCAGGCCCATTTTGTCCGGGAGCCTCCCGTTCCCGGTTTTTTGGGCCGGGCCTTTTCTGCAGAACTTCCGGGGGGGAAGGGAGCCCGGGCCTCGCCCACCACTCCCGGCAGCTGACCCCTCCTGAGCGGAAATACACCATCTGGGAGAAGGAGCTCCTGGCGGTCAAGGCAGCATTGAGGCCTGGCGGCACCTCCTGGAAAGGGGCGGGGCACCCGGACAGGTGCGGACCGACCACAGCAACCTGGAGTACCTGCAGACCGCCCGGAAGCTGACACCCGGGGCAGATGCGGTGGGCCCAGCCCCTTCCCCGGGTTTCCCTTTCCAGCTGCAGTACGTGCCCCAGGCCCGCAACCGGCGCGCGGATGCCCTGTCCCGCAAGCCCGAGTACGCCGCCGCCCCAGAGCCGGAGAGCCGCTCGACCATCCTGCGCCCTGACAACTTCGTGGCGACCGTGGACGTGACGACCCTGGTGGAGCAGATCCGGGAGGCCCAGGCCCAGGAGGCCCCCCCAGGAGACCCTGCGTGGGGGACCCCTTTTCCCCCCCGTGGTCGGAGCGGGGGCAGCTACTCTACCATCGCGACCGGCTCTTCATATCCACCGGCCCCCGCCGGAGGAAGTGCTGCGCCTCTGCCATGATGGAAGGCCCGCGGGGGACCAGCCTGTACAAGACCCTGCACCTCGTGACCCAGGAGTTCTGGTGGCCCAGGGGACCGGGGGCATCGACCGTTACGCCCGCCCGGGGCCCGTGTGCCGCTGCGCCAAGGACCCGACGGAGAGGCCCTCGGGGCTGCTCCAGCCGCTGCCGACCCCCACAGGCCCCTGGCGGACCATCTCCATGGACTTCATCACCAAGCTCCCCCCCCTCCAAAGGGGACACCGAGATGGTGGTGGTGGACCTCCTTACCAAATGGGCACTTGCCCGTGTCGGGCGCTACCTTCCACGAAGGAGATGGCACGCCTCATCCTGGAGCACGTCTTCCGGCTGCACGGCCTCCCCGAGGGGATCGTGACCGATCGAGGGGCGCAGTTCACCGCCCGGTTCTGGCAGTGTCTGTTGCGGCAGCTCATCGAGCCCCCGGGTTTTCATCGGCCCACCACCCCGCAGAACCCACGGCCAGACCGAGCGCAGTACCTGCGGTGCTACAGCTGCTACCAGCAGGACGACTGGGTCAACCTCCTGCCCATGGTCGAGTTTGCGTACAACAATGCTGTCCACGCCTCCACCCAGCAGTCCCCGTTCCTGGCCAACTACGGCTTCCACCCGTGGTGGTTCCCGCCGGTCGGGGGGCCTACCGCGGTGCCTGCCGTGGACCGATGGCTCCAGGAGCTGCGGGCCAACCAGGAGCTACTGTGGGAGCGGCTGGAGCGTGCTAAGGAGGCGTACAAGCGGGGAGCAGACCTGCACCGGCAGCCAGGGCCGCCTCTGAGGGTCAGGCACCGTGTTGGCCCCCACGCGCTTCCTCCCGCCCGGGCGCCCTAGCCGCAAGCTGGATGCCCGGTACTTTCCCCCCTTTTTCCATCTGGGCCCAGGAAAACCCGTGGCCCCTTTCCCGGGTCCAACTCCCACGCAACCTGTGGATCCACCCAGTATTTCACAGGTCGCTGCTCCTGCCAGCCACGGGGGTGCAACCGGGCACCGGCCCCGGAGTCCCGCCGGCTCCGGTGCTCGTCGGCGGTGAGGAGGAGTCCAAAAGGGGGCCCGGGGGCCTCGACCCCGCCGGCGGCATGGCCGCCTACATACTTGGTGGACTGGCAAGGGTACGGTCCGGAGGAGTGCTCCTGGGGGGACCCAGCGGACGTCCATGTGCCGCGGTTGGTGCAGGCCTTCCATCGCCGCTACCTGGCGAAGCCTCATCCCCCGCGAGGTGGGGGGCGCCCCGGGGAGTGGAGGATGTCAGGGCCTCGGGCGTCGCCACACTGGCGGGTGCTGTGGAGGCCAAAGGCCGCCGTTACCTCCGAGGAGGAGGAGGCGGGGCCGGGCCCTTCGGAGGTCGCAGCCGACGACGGGGGCCGCGCGGCAAAACGGATGGCTCCGCCCCCGGGGGGATCGCCGGCATGCCGGGGGAACACCGATCCCGGCGAGGGTCTCCCTGGCGTGGCGGAGGCTGACGACAACGACGCGGATCGACCTGGCCTGGCTCCCGGGCCGCGGGGCATGGCGGACGGGGGGAAAAAGCAGGAGGAAAGGGGGGCCCCCGGGGCCCCAAACCCGGGGCACCGCCTACTCGCGAGGCTGCCTCGGAAGAGGCTGAGGCCCCCACGCCGCTGCCAACATTCCAGCAGCGTTGGCGGCTCAAGGAGTCCAGCCGCTGCTCCCAGCGGCTGCAGGAGAAAACACCTGGGGGGAGGCAGCTCCCAGCTGTAGCACAGCTGTGAGCCCCGACCACGTGCTCGGCGCGGATTGGCCGCGGCCCGGCCCGCGGGCCTTTTTAGGAAAGGGGCGGGGCTGGGGGGAAAGGGACAGAGCAACAACCGTCGGCTTCCCGCGCGTCTGTCGCCCGTGCCTTGTTCCAGTCCAGCCCGTTTCTGCATTCTGCTGCCTGGCTCTACCCAGACCCTACCCTGCGTTAAAGGTGCAGTAACCATTTTGTGTTTGGGGTGAGGCAACCCCTTGTTATTTCCGTTGTCGCCTGCTGTTAAGGCGACCCTCAGTTCAAGGCCCTTGCTGGCTGCAGCACCCGGTGGGACTGTTTGGGACGCTGCTGGTGGCCGCCTCCGGCCCGGCCCCTGCTTGACCTCAGCCCGCGCTGACAATAGTTTTCTTTTAAGTTATTACTTTTAGTAAATTTTATATTTGTGTTCCAGGTTTTATTCCAAAGTTCTAATTGAATTTTATGTCCAATATTTTTAGCCCAGTCAATCATATAATTTTTTTATAGTTTCTGACTCCACTTTGATTTCAAACAACATCTTATAGAGCTTGATTGTCATATGATTATTTCTTGAGTATACAATTTTGTCAAATTCTGCTTTATGGCCTCTTCAGTTCCATTAGAAGGCACAACTAAATCAAGAGATTTATACGAAGCAATAAAAATGCATTAAAGTAATTTTCTTTGTCCATTGTGAACATATTTGGCATAGTTACTGATGGTGCCCCAGAGATGGCAGCTAAACGAGAGGGACTTGGAAAATTAATAAAAGGCAATGCAATTGCTGCCTGAAACTCATGTTTGATGAAGTATCATTGCACAGTACATCAAGAAAATTCGTGTGCAAAAGCCTTAAAAATGGATAACACCATGCAAGCTGTCATCAAGGCTGTGAATTTCATAACGGCCAAGGGATTGAGTCATCACCAATTCCATGAATTCCTTAAAAGTACGGACGCTAACTATGGTGACATCATTTACTTTTTGGAAGTAAGATGGCTAAGTCAAGGGAAAATGTTGAAAAGATTTTATGATTTGCAACACGAAATCAAGCTGTTTATGGTATCAAAAAAATTGTGCCAGAACTTGACAATGAAAACTGGCTTACAGATTTAGGATTTTAGTGGATTTGGCCACTCATTTAAATGAGTTAGACATGAGTCTTCAAGGTGAAAACCAACTTATCAAGACAATGTTTCAAACCATAACAGCATTCCAAATGAAACTGAAATTATGGCGAGCTCAAATTAAGGCAAACAATTTAATGCATTTTAGCACATTGGCTAAACACAGGCCTGTGAACAGCGAAAAACTATGCAGCCTTGCGTTTCAATTTGATACAGGAATTTGAAAACAAGTTTCAAGATTTCTGGAAAAATAATCAATATTTTGGTATATTTGTGACTCCATTTTCAGTCAACATAAATCTGTTACCTGCCAATTTTCAAATAGAATGCATAGAGCTGCAATCTGACATTTAACTTAAAGAAAAAATTGATGATGTCTCTTTACTGGACTTTTGTAAGACCTGTCTTCCCTGTTTAATAAAAAATGTTTTAAAAAGACAATGTGTTATAGGAATGGGGCTCATTAAATGACCCTTAGTTTGATTGCCAGGGTTATTATAAATATGAGGTATTGTATATAACTCATTACCCATCTCTGCCCGTTCTGGGAGGGGTGGAACCTATGCAGCCTTTTTCAGCTCAGTAACCTTGAAATGTTTCAAACTGCAGCTCCTGTTGGGCCTAACCATTGGCAATTTTGGTGGTGGAGTGTGGGTGACAGGATTTCAAAGGTGCCAGGAAGGTTGCCCTAAAAGCACAAATTAAGTGGGAGATAATGTACACCATCTTCCACTGATACCACCAATGTTTCGATTCTTAAGTTGGTTTCCTGTATATTTCTTTGTAGTTTTGTCCAGTATTGGCATCCCTAAGTAGCATCAGCACTGGCACAAGCCAGGAGTCAGGATGCCAGCAAGACAGGAGTTCATGATAATAGGCTGCTAAAGCCTGGGTGTGTAGGGGAGATAATAAGTAACTTATCTCCAACAATTGGGTAAACATAACTGAAGTGAGCAGTAGGTCTTCAGTAGCCTTTCCCCCTTGCTTTGCAATGACCCAATGGTCATCTCCTGAGAGATCAAGAGACTTTGTCTGGACTATCAAGGGGAACACAGGCCTGGGTTTGTTATTGTTTTCCTATTTCACTATTGCTAAACCTCAGAGTTTGTTTTCTTCTGCCCCTTTTTGTTCTTTCCCTCTCTCTAATAATGAGCTTGTGTAGTCAAATCCTAAAGCTTTTATTGTTTCTCTTTGGGAATCTACCGGACATCCCATTAAGAGCTGGTGATGGTGAGTGAACCTTTTCCCTGCCTCTCTCCAAGAGCTTGTCATAAAGCCCTGTGGAGTGTGGGTAACATCTGGGTCCCTGCTCATCACTTTGTGCATCTTTTGGAATGGAGTGTTACTTCTACCACCTTCGCTTGCATAACTAATCATGGTCAATGCCAGAGAAGCATCCTCCCCCTCCTTTCCTGTGTCTCTTCAAATCAGACTTTTTCACCACTAACTGGAATGCCTAATGAGAGCCCAAGGGAAGCTGCAGAAAAAGAACTGAATAGAGACCTGGATGCAAACCCAGTGAACAGAAACACAAGAAGAAATGAAGGCTTCCTTGAGCCCACCTTTGGCAACAGACCATGGGGAAAGGACACCACATGTCCTTCTTCTCTAGTTCTGCACACTTGGATGAGGCAGAAGTTTCCCTCAGCCTTTGGCTTGCCTGCCCAAGCAGCTGGCACAGAGGTAGAAACCACACATAATACATATTAATTAGCATCATTAAACTCTTCCCTTTGCTAATTGTTTCTCCTTTTGATCTTCTATTCTGACCAAATTAACCCTCGGAGGAAGGAAACATTGTTTAGGGGGTGTCTGTATGCTTAGATGCAACCAGATGAAGACTTCATTATCTGTACTAAATGAGACTCACTGGCAACACAGTAATTGTATGTGCAAATGCCATACAGCCACTGTTTGTGTGAGATTGTATGAGACTGTGTGAGAGGTAAACGGCCTGTGCTATATCATTCAATCTGGCAGATGGCCCTCACAGACCAAATAGGGTAGTAGTCAACTGAACAAACTTTCTTCAGTCTGCTCTGCTTAATGGGTTAGTATATGTAGCAGAGTTTTGCTCTTGATAACTTCAAACTACAGTGACTTATGCCAAGCATGAAAGTGGAAGCATGATTTCTTCCTTTCAAACTTCCTCATCTTCCCCTCAGACATAAGGAACCCCACAACTAGGGATGGAACATATGGTAGGAGATAGGTACAAATAAACAAATAAATTGCTCTTTGGTTGACTTGACAGGTGTGTTTGACCTAGACACAGATTCTGATTCTGGAACTCTACAATGCAACAGCACCAGTGCTATAGACAAATCCAGGACCTAGAAGAAACTAGTTACAAAACTATTGAATTGTAGTTAATTCCTTCCCCAGTAAGTTTTGTATAAAATGACTGTAGCTTAATGAGAGAACAATTTGCTCTTTTCACAGAGAAACTAACTTTTTAGTTTTATAATTACAGGGATTCAGACTCACTGAAACAACTGCTGACTTTTGCTTCATCTCATGCTGCCATCTCATGCTCTGTTGTGCTTGTTGAGGCAGCAACTAAGTTGATGCAAGGAAAATGTTTTGTAAAATTAGACATTTTAAAGAAACTTTTTAAAAAGTCCTAGTTATTTTTGAGAAATAGGAATGAACTTGCAAATTCTACACATAGAATTGGAGGGGCCCTGGATTAAACAAAACTGATTGAGGGGAAAGGGCTTATGGACAGTCCTGCTTAGTTACCAGCCCTTCAATGCAACCTTACAATTCCTTGAACAGTTAGAATCATAGTATCACAGAGCTGGAAGAGACTACAATGGCCATTGAGTCCAATCCCCTGCCATGCAGCAACATATACTCAAAGAACCCCAGCAAATGCCTGTCCAGACTCTGTTTAAAAACCTCCAAAGAAGAGTACTATACCACACTCCAAGGCAGCATATTCCAATATCATACAGCTCTTACCATCTTCCTGATGTTTAGGCAAAATATCTTTTCCTATAATTCAAATCTATTGCTCTATATCCCAATCTGTGCAGCAGCAGAAAACAAGCTTTCCCCATCTTCAACATGACATCCCTTCAAATATTTAAACTACCATGTCACCTCCTAACCTTCTTTGCATCAAGCTAAACATATCTAGCTCCCTAAGCCACTCCTCATAGGGCATAGTTTCCAGACCCCTCCCCATTTTTGTCAGCCTCCTCTGGACATGTTCCAGTTTGTCAATACCCCTCTTGAATTGTGGTGCCCAGAAATGGACACAGTATTCCAGGTGAGGCCTAACCAAAGCAGAATAGCATGGTATTATTACCTCCCTTGATCTCAACACTATACTCCTGTTGATGGAGCCCAGAATCGCATTGGCTTTTTTAACTGCCACATCACACTGCTGACTGATGTTCTGCTTGTGGGCCACCAAGACTCCTAGATCCCTTTCACACATACTGTTTTCAAGCCAGGTATCACTCATTCTATATCTGTGCGTTTCATTCTTTTTTCCAAGGTCTAGTACCTTACAGTTCTCCCTTTTAAGATTAATTTTATTAGTTTTGGCCCAGCTTTTTAATCTGTCAAGGTAATTTTGAATCCTGATTTTCTGGGGTATTAGCTATCCCTCCTAATTTGGTGTCATCTGCAGATTTGATAAGTTATATGTCTTATCATATGTGTTAAATGTGTGTTAAATGGCTGTTATGGAATTATTAGCTGTTTCCTATGTTAATGATTTTCTGTTTCTACGAGGGTTGACCTTACCATTTGGCACAGTCAGACAGCTGCCTCAGCCGCATATTTGCAGATTCATGGAATGTCAGCAAGCTGTTACATATTTTATTTTTATTTGATTTTTCCTGCCAGGAATGGGAAGAAATGCTTGTGAGATTCTCAGCCTAATGTCCCAGAATGACATGCCTGGCTGTGGGGAGGGCTGATGAGAGTGGAGGAATCCAGTACATATTATCAGGGCCTGGCAGTCTTGATTATGTTGCGTATGTATTTGTCTCAGTAATGTCATTATTTGTCAATTGTTTTTGACATCTATTGTAAAATCAGTGAATTTCAAAGCAAATAATAATATTCAAAGTTGGATTGTGCATGTAAAGATTTTCACCCCTGTTCCCTAGAGGCTTATAACTGCCACCAAGCAAGCTAGGAAAAGAAACGGGCCCCCTTGAGAGTTATTCCTGCACCCATCAAGTATACCAGCCTCACTATGGGAGCAAAAGTCCTTCTGCCTCCAGTTAAGCCAGGTTCCACACTGCTCCAGAGGCCAGTCTCCTTCCTCAGTCTCTATTTTGTTATCCTAAAAGGTGGAGGACCCTAGAGGTCCTCCAGTAGCAATACCCATGCCTCAGCGCAATAGTGAGAAATTACTTAATTCTAATTAGGAGGCATGCAAGAGGTGGGGTAAGCTAGTGAAATGTTTCCGCCAATGTTTACACAGACCTTGCAGGAGAACCAGCCAAAGACTCAAAAGCAAACTAAAATGTGTTTATTGAGGAGGATTCGATCATGCATGCACACAAGATTCAAACAGTCGTGCATTCACACAAAAGCTAGTCAGAGGAAAGGGCAGAAAGGTTGATAGGGAACTTTCAGGGTTTGGGCAATAATTACCAATCCAGACAAGTACCAAAGAAACAGTGATGTGGCTTAGACTCCTGTGTCTAAGGACAATACAATCAGGATGCAAAGTGACATAGTGACATTCAGCAAACAAAAATACTGCATTGGACTCTTCAAAACTAAGGGCTTTTATACCCAGTTTTGACCTGAAGGGCATACTCTCTGGTGGAGTAAACAAAGGAGTTCAATGGGGTTTGAAATAGGGGGTTCCTTATCTGGCCAACTTGCCTCTTATTAACCTGGCTTTCAGCTATAGAAATGTATGATTTATATCAATTAAGCCATAACAAATGTAGGGGTGTATGGCTACTAACACTCTCTCCTCCCCCCGCCTTCCTTGCTGCTGGGAACACTGCAGGCACACCCACTAGGAAACTCCTCATGCAGCAGGTCTCTGGAGTACATTCCCGCCTCATTGTTAGGGAAGAAAGGAGCAGGATTGCCAAGTGTCCTGTATTGTACAGCATATTCCTTATTTAGGGCTGGACAGTTATTCTGTATGAGCATTATATTCCATATTTTGGGATATTAGTCAAACATACAGTACCGATACTAGATTTGAAATGAAGGTGTGTGTGAATACAGCCCGGACCTGTTCTTCCCATTCCAGGTCAAATACTGTGCGTGGCCAGTTAATGTTAAAATTCTCCCCTTGCAATAACTGTCAGCCTACCATCATGACATTTTCAGAGATTTGGGGAATCCCACAAGTTTTGAGATCTTACAGCAGCCCAAAACTCTCACAAGATGATCTCCTCTCAAAAGATATGAAGCCAGCCTTGTATAGGTCTGCCTCATGTGTTCCAGCCAGTTTTGACGCTTTCTTACTGCCACTTTAAAAACTGGCAACCATAGGAGGCAGGTACAGATGAAGTGATTCATTCTCTAGATGGCACGGAGGAGTAATCCACAATGATTGGGTTAATCCTTATGTGCCAACCAGAATCGGCAGGAGCCTATGTTCCAAATCAGTTGAGACAGTTAGGACCCCACTCCTCCTCCATCAATTTTTCTTATCCTGCCAGGCAAACTGGACAGGCTTTCTTCCTTCTCTTTCAGATTGTAAAAAGAAAGTGTTTGGAGAATATTGACAGAAATGTCGATGGAGACTGATTCCCAGAACCCTAAGGATGCAAAACCTGAGTAGGGCAGTTGATGACTGGAACTTCTGGAGGTCTCGCATTTATAGGGTCACCATATTGTCAGAGTCAACTTGATGTCAAAGGACAACAACAAATCCTAGTATGGAGAGTAGTGGGAGAAGGGGAGAAAGGTAAGCATTTCTCCAGCCAGCTATTGCTGTCACTGTCTGACTGGGCTCTACCCGTGGAACTGTGAGGATCTCTCCTGTGTCTTTGCAGACTCAGGCCGACCATCAGCTGTGACACAGCAGACTCTGCCAGCCAGTTCCACCTACTCCAACTCTAGAGTTAAGGAAGCTGGCAGATAAAAGCAGGAGTCCAGCGCCCCGTTGTCTTATCTTTTGCCTCAGCAAGAGTTCTCAGCGCTGGGGCAGAGGCAAGGGAATGGGAGGGGAAAGCTCCAGAGGGCACAAAGAAAGCACACATGCCCGTGTCTCCCCACTGCCATTGTCTACCTTTTTGCCTCAGCATGCTTTCTTTCTTTCTCCATGCCAGCAAAACACAAGGGAATGAGAAGAGGAGAATGAGGAGGAGAGCATGGACACCTCTCGAATAAGCAGATTTACAAAAGTGCAGGGAGAACTGTTATGTTTTTTTAAATTACTGTAAGCCGCTTTGAGTTCTTACCAGGAAAAAAAGCAGGATATAAATAAAGATGATGACAATGACTGAGGAGGAGGAGGAAGAGGTTCCTCCCCTTTCCTGACATCCTTTCCTTTCATGCATACCTGAAAACCACTGTCCCACTTGGCTCAAAACCACCACCATGGTCCCGAGACACTTACCAGGCCCATGGTCACCCACTGGTGGCCACTGCCCATTACACAGGTCTTCTGCTGGCAAAAAAGCTGCAAGGCCCACCTGAAAAAAATTCACCACGGCCCAGATCCATTCTTGGTGGCCTTGGTTGTGAGCATTAAGTACCTTGACTTGGAGGGGAGGCGATTTGCTTCTCTACCTCAAGCTGACTCCTGGACTGGCTCTGATCTTTACATTACAAAGAACTGAAACTTGGATATTGGTGGAAAGTGTCAGCATCTTTTTTTAGACATACATGCTCCCCGCCAATACAAGATAAAAGTGGAATACAAGTATTTAATTCAGGCTGCATTTACAAAGAGCTTTGTCTCAGTTCCTGCCCTCTCAAAGTCTTTTAAACTAGTGCATGAACTTTTCTGCAGTTGTCGCCTCCCAAGACTACTTTAGTACTAGAAGGCTGACACAAAAGAGCTTGACAGGAAGAATGAATTAATTCAGCTCCCAAGGGCAGAAACGTATAATTTAGACAACATCCAATTGTAGTCACATGACTAGAGGGGTGGGGTGGGGATAATGCTGCAAGAGGAGATTGTATTAGCTTCCTAGTCTTCAGTGCAGTCACTCAGAGCATAAACAAGAGGGAATGAAGATGAGTCACTGTGATAAGGAACGCATGCAAATTTAACTCTAAAGTTTTGTGCAGAACCTAGAGGGTTTGAATCAGCAATTATTAATTCAACAATGAAAAGAAAATATGAGAATGAACAAAATATTTGCATTTATTCAACCACATGGCTGAAAAAATGGCAATGAACTTCTCCCATGCAAAACATTGCACAGCAAAATAATAAAGTAAAGTAAAATAAAATAAAATAAAAGTCTAGGTGGCTGTAAGTGCCCATGGGACTGGTTAGAGACCTGCAAATGGGAGCATGTCCACAGGAGGGCGACCAAAATGGTGAGGGTCTGGAAGCCATGCACTATGAGAAGCGGCTTAGGGAGCTGGGTATATTTAGTCTGCAGAAGAGAAAGTTAAGAGGGGACATGATAGCCATGTTTGAAGGGATGACATGTTGAGGAGGGAGTGGGCTTGTTTTCCGCTGCTCCAGAGACTAAGACAAGGAGCAATTGATTCAAGCTGCAGGAAAGGAGATTCCACCTGAACCTCAGGAAGAACTTCCTGATGGTCAGAGCTGTCTTGCAGTGGAATATGCTGCCTCAGTGGAGTGTGGTAGAGTCTCCTTCTTTGGAGGATTTTAAGCAGAGGCTGGATGGCCATCTCTTGGGAGTGCTTTGATGGGTGTTCCTGCATAGTAGGGGGTTGGTTGGATTCCACGGCCCCTGTGGTCTCTTCCAGCTCTAAGAATCTATGTGTCCAAACAGACTTATTGCTATTTAATGGGTGACCCATATTCTTTCACAACTTAATATATTCATGACTGGCTGAAGACATTTTGCTGTCTTAGACAAAGAACAAGAGACACCTGCCCCATTCCATTTATAGCAGCAGAATGGATTAGCAGATGAATATATTTTGTACACTAATGATAGGACAGGGTTCTCCACTGCACCTGAAGGTAGCAACATAGGTGTGTATGCATGTGGGGCTAGGCATGGGTGGCATATCGCTTCTCCTCCAAGATACTGCAATTGTCTCTCAGCTTCTGCCACCTGCAACAACAGTCTCACTCTGCCTTATGACAGGTTCATAAAAATAGAGGTTAGTATTAATACTTGGAGAGCCAGTGTGTTATAGTGGTTTCAGCCGTAGACTGCAGCTTTCAAGAGCAGGGTTCAAATTCCCACTCAGCCACAGAATCTCAGTGAGTGACCTTAAGCAAGTTACACCCTCTCAACCTCAGAGGGAGGGAAAGGCAACCCCCTCTCGAAAAAATGTTGTCAAGAAACCTCTGTGATAGGTTCACCCACTGTGCTGCCTGTGGCAGCAGTGATAGAGGCCATTCCTAAGGTAGGCTTAGAAGCATAGAGCTAGTGATCCTGGCTGGTACTGATTGATGACTAAGTGCTGTTTTTGGAATCTATGTCAGAACTAGGACATTTCACCCCAAAAAATCCCATGATGGGTTTGCCATATGGTCGCCATAAGCCACAAACAAAGGCTCACAACAACAGCAACAATTAATGCTTGGTATTCCATCCCTTCAGGTTGTGCTTGGTATTCTATCCTTTGAGGGCCAGCTTTGTATAGTGGTTTGAGCACTGGACTAAGACTCTGGAGATCAGGGTTTGAATTCCTGCTCAACCATGGAAATCTTGAGCAAGTCACACTCAGCTTCAGAGGAAGGCAAAGGCAAATCCCATAAAACAGTCATATCAAGATTTCTATATGTTGGAAATGACTTGAAAGCACACAACAACAACAAAATCTCTTAGGGTTTAAATATCATAAAGACAACAGATCCAATCTGATCTTGGAAGCTAAGCAGGGTCAGCCCTAGTTAGTACTTGGATTGAAAACTGCCAACAGATACCAAGTTCTGTAGGTTGTTTCAGAGGAAGGAACTGGTAAAACCACATCTGAATATTCTTTGCCTAAAAATACCCTATGAAATTCATGGAGTCACCATAAATTAACAGTCAATTTGAAGGCACATACACATACACTCCATTTCTTATATGATGTTAAGCAGTGTTGCCAGGTTTTCAAAATAGTGGCAACAGACAGTTGAAATTCATGACATGCAAGACTGACATTCAGGAAATAGCTGTTAACACATTTATGCTCTGCCTAAATAATAAATGAATGTATTGATTTCAGTTAACCCCTCCATGTGTTTCTTTATGAAGTTAATGTATTGTCTACATTCATAAGTTACATGATGCATATTTTATGAAGTGCCCACACTCAAAAATACAGGATTTTTTTAATCTCTTCTTCAGTTCATATAAACAGAAAAACTTTCCAATCCTCAAGTAGGGGACATCCCTCATAATAAAGGACAGCTGTCAGTCCTATTAAGGACAAGCTTTCCAACTCTCAAATAAGGGGCAGCCCTAGATGTAAGGCAGCCCTAGATGTAAGGCATGCAATGTCAACACAGACACATCTCAGACAGATGGAACTTACAAACAGCTTGCTCTAGTAGAGTGTGCACAAGACTGCCCCTGTACCTTTGTTCTGCCAGAAGAGAGCTGTTAATAAAGAAAACATTTTTATTTATATATTATAAATCTGATAATAATAATAAATGAATAACAACAAATAAATAATAATAATAAAATATAAATACTTTTATTATGTATTTATTTGTTGTTATTCATTTATTATTATTAATTATTATTTAATATTATTTATTTGTTATATATTTATTTAAACTAATGATTCTTAATCTTTTCTTTACCAGGAACCCCTGCAAATATAATTTGTTGCCACCCAACTTAACTGAAGATTTAAATATTTAAATTTAGATTTAAATACTGAAATGTTTATTTAAATGTTTGTTTGTTTATTTGAGGTTTCTGGAGACTAGGATTCAAATCCCCACTCAGACACTGGATCACCTTTGGTAAGTCACATTCTCTCAGCTTCAGAGGAAGGCAAAGGTGAACCACTTCTGAACAAATCTTGATAAAAAAAACCTATGCCAGGTTCTTCTTAGGGTTTCCATAAGTGAGAAGTGACTTGAAGGCACAAAACAACAAAGTGCTGCTGACAGAGGGAGGTTCTTTCCAGCTGTCATGTCTCTCCCCTTTGAAAACTGACTTATGGCAACCCTAAAGCAAACCTATCATGGGAGATTTTTTTAATGAGAGTTGTTGCCATTTATCTGAGGCTGAGAGAATGTGACTTGCCTGTGGTGACCCAGTGGGTTTCCATAACCGAGTAGGGATTCAAACCCTGGTCTCCAGAGTCATAGTTTGGGTGTGGGCACATGCCTACCACCATGTCCCTTTCATCAGGGACACGGCAGGAGTGTGTGTGTGTGTATGGGTATATGTGCCAAAACTGCTCCCTTGTTGTTCAGCACCCACACCTCCTGCTGCCAAGTCCCTGATGAAAGGAAGATGGCAGTGTTACCCCAAAATGTTGGTAACTCAGGAGTCCACCCATGATGCCAGTACCTCCATGTGAAAGAGGGGAATTAATTAGTTCAAAATTCAATATTATCCATCCTAGCTATCATATTTAAAAGAAAAAATTCTGGTTGGAATACTATATTAATCTTTAAAATCCTTTGCGTACACTTACAAATCTTTAACCAAATTTTTTTTGCTTTCTGGCATTGCTACCACATATGGTAAAAAGTGCCCTCATGATGTTTATATTTCCAACATTATTTATTCACCCCCTTATACATCTTGGCCAATTTACTGGGGGTTAAATACCACTTATACATTATTTTATAAAAATTTTCTTTAAGATCATTACATCTAGTGAATTTCAAACCTTCCCCCATGCCTCTTCCCATTCTTCTAACCCTATATTGTGTCCTAAACGTTGAGCCCAATATACTATACTTTCTTTATCTGTTCTTCCTCTGTATTAAGTTTTAATAGTAACTTACATATTTTGGAAATTAAATGGGATTCTTCCATGCCTAATAGCTTTTGAAATTCAATAATGGTATCCTCAAAGCCGTATATTTTGTTATCCTCCTTAAATCTCTCTTTCAATTGATAATATGTTAGACCTTGGTGCGCAGGTGGTCATTTCATCAGTCCTCCCTGTTCAAGGATATGGTGCACGAAGGGAGAGGACAATAGTAGAGGTCAACAGCTGGCTCCGCACGTTTTGCCACCGCGAACAGTCTGGCTATTTGGATCATGGCTTGAAATTCCAGGAACATAGGCTTCTGGCAAGGGATGGGCTGCACCTCACAAAACTAGGCAGAAACGTTT
Source organism: Iguana delicatissima (assembly GCA_948472985.1). NCBI lineage: Eukaryota > Metazoa > Chordata > Lepidosauria > Squamata > Iguanidae > Iguana > Iguana delicatissima. The sequence continues at coordinate 218,331 of CAOKZL010002105.1, forward strand.
TTGCAAACAGTCTCACAAGGAGGATTAGGAGGTCTTTAAACTAAGTACAGCTGGGGAGGGAGACAAGATTATCCAGGACAAGGACTCAGCAAGTGCAGGGAAAAAAGACCCAAATGATATTGGCCAAGTAGGAATAGCATCCAATCGTGGGAGGGGTGGAAACAATGCTACGGGACTTGCAGGAAGGGCAGGGGGACTTAAGTGCCTCCACACTAATGCATGGAGTATGGGAAACAACAAGATGAATTTGAACTCCTAGTACAACAAAATAAATACGATTTGATAGGCATCACTGAGACCTGGTGGGATGAGTCTCACGATTGGAATGTAGGAATAGAGGGGTATAGCCTATTTTGTAGAAATAGACCAAATAAGAAAGGAGGAGGAGTAGCCTTATATGTCAAGGATGTTTTCACCTGTGAAGAGATCCATGTCTTGAACACCAGAAGCCAGGTCGAGAGCATCTGGGTAAGAATTAAGGGAGCAAGAAACATTAGGGATATTATAGTGGCAGTTTACTACAGACCTCCAAGCCAGACTGAGGACCTCGATGGCGCTTTCATAGACCAAATGATTGCACATTCAAAAAGGAGAGATACGGTAATAATGGGAGATTTCAACTACCTGGATATATGTTGGCAGTCAAACTCTGCAAAGGCAGCAAGGTCCAGCAAGTTTCTTGCTTGTCTTGCAGACAATTTCATGGTCCAGAAGGTGGAAGAGGCGACAAGCGGATCAGATATTCTGGATCTGATCCTGACCAACAGGGAAGACCTCGTTAATGACGTAGAACTGGTTGGATCTTTAGGAGAGAGTGACCACGCCCTATTAGAATTTTGCATTCAGTGGGGAAGAGAAGGCAAGTGTAGCCAGGCACTCATCTTAGATTTTAAAAAAGCAGACTTCTGTAAACTGAAGGAGCTGCTGGCTGAAATCCTGTGGTCAAGAATAGTCAATGAGAAAGGAGTTCAGGATGCATGGGAGTTCTTTAAAAGGGAGATACTGAAGGCACAGGCTAAAATTGTGCCATTAAGGAGGAAAAATGGAAGGCATCTGAAGAAACCGGAATGGTTGACTAAAGAACTCTCAGCTGAGCTAAGTGTTAAGAAAAACATGTACAGGAAATGGAAGAAGGGGGAAATCACCAAAGAAGATTATAAGCAAGTAGCCAGGAGATGTAGGGAGAAGGTCAGAAAGGCTAAAGCAGAGAACGAACTTAGGCTGGTCAGAGACATTAAAAACAATAAAAAGGGCTTTTTTAAATATGTCCGCAGCAAAAGGAAAAAGAAGGAGACGATAGGGTCACTGCGCAGGGAAGATGGTGAATTAATAACAGGAGGAAGAGGAAAGGCAGAACTCCTCAACACCTTCTTCGCCTCAGTTTTTTCCCAAAAGGATAAAAACACTCAACCTGGCGGTTGGGGAGCGGGTGAGGAAGTGGGGGAAATGCAGCACAGAATAGGTAGAGAGGTAGTACAGGAATACGTGGCCACACTGGATGAATTCAAGTCTCCAGGGCCAGATGAATTGCATCCTAGGATTTTAAAAGAACTAGCAGAGGTCATTGCGGAACCTCTTGCTTTAATCTTTGAAAACTCTTGGCGGACAGGAGAAGTTCCGGCAGACTGGAGGAGGGCAAATGTTGTCCCCATCTTCAAGAAGCGAAAAAAGAGGACCCAAATAATTATCGCCCAGTCAGCCTGACATCAGTACCTGGAAAGATCCTGGAGCGGATCATCAAACAGTCAGTTTCTAATTACTTAGAAAACAATGCCGTAATTACGAAAAGTCAACATGGATTTCTCAAAAATAAGTCATGCCAGACTAATCTTATCTCTTTTTATGATAGAGTTACTTGCTTGATAGATGAAGGGAATGCTGTGGACATAGTATATCTTGATTTCAGTAAGGCCTTTGACAAAGTTCCCCATGACATTCTTGCAAAGAAGCTAGTAAGATGTGGGCTGGACAGGGCTACTGGCAGGTGGATTTGTAACTGGTTGACTGACCGTACCCAAAGGGTGGTCACCAATGGCAGATTCTCATCCTGGAGAGAAGTGACTAGCGGGGTGCCACAGGGTTCTGTCCTGGGCCCGGTGCTGTTCAATATCTTCATTAATGACTTGGATGAAGGAATAGAGGGCACGCTGATCAAATTTGCAGATGACACCAAATTGGGAGGGGTTGCTAATACGCCTGATGACAGGATCAAAATTCAAAAGGACTTGGACAGATTGGAGAGCTGGGCCAAGGCTAACAAAATGAATTTCAACAGAGAGAAATGTAAGGTCCTACACTTAGGCAGAAAAAATGGTATGCAGAAATATAGGATGGGGGACACGTGGCTGGCTAACAGTACATGTGAAAGGGATCTAGGAGTCTTGATAGACTACAAGCTGAACATGAGTCAGCAATGTGATGCGGCAGCCAAGAAAGCCAATGCAATTCTTGGTTGCATCAATAGGAGTATGGTGTCTAGATCGAGGGAGGTATTGGTACCACTTTATTCTGCTTTGGTTAGACCTCATCTTGAATACTGCGTCCAATTCTGGGCACCCCAATTCAAGAAGGATATGGAAAAGCTGGAGCAGGTCCAGAGGAGGGCAACCAAAATGGTGAGGGGCCTGGAAGCCATGCCCTATGAGGACAGACTTAGAGAGCTGGGTATGTTTAGTCTGCAGAAGAGACGGTTGAGAGGGGACATGATAGCCATGTTTAAATATTTGAAGGGATGTCATGTCGAGGAGGGAGTGGGCTTGTTTTCTCCTGCTCTTGACACTAGGACAAGGAGCAATGGATGCAAGCTGCAGGAGGGGAGATTCCACCTGAACCTCAGGAAGAATTTCCTGACGGTCAGGGCTGTCTGGCCGTGGAATGTGCTGCCACAGAGTGTGGTGGAGTCTCCTTCGTTGGAGGTTTTTAAGCGGAGGCTGGATGGCCACTTGTTGGGAGTGCTTTGAGGGTTTTCCTGCATGGCAGGGGGTTGGACTGGATGGCCCTTGTGGTCTCTTCCAACTCTACATTTCTATGATTCTATGATTCTATTGAATTTTATATCCTCCCCTCTCTAAATTCTGTAAATCTTTAATAGTCCATCTCTTTTCTTTCCCAGTATATCCCTATATCTTAACTAAAATTCTAAACTTCCCATTTCCCTTCTATAAAAAGCCATCCTGGTATTTTTATCCCAAATCTTTTCTTATATTTTTCGCATATTTTAAACATTGATCTCCTTACAGTATGATTTTTAAAGCCCGCATTTATCTTAATTTTTCTATAACATAAGTAGGCATACCATAAAGAATGGGTTTCAATTCAATTCAATTCAAATTTCAATTCATGACCCTCCAGTTCTTTTTTTTTTATTTAAAATGCGAATCCTTAAAATTACATCCTTCCAAAGCATTACTTGAAATTTGTACCATCTTAACATTACATTTCCAATTTAAGATTGAATAACCATAAAGTTTTCTAGACACACGAGAGAATATATATCAGTTCCACATTTCTTAATTGAAATATTCATCCTTTTAAATTCTCCCTATACCACATTAAGACTTCCTTAACCTCCTCTAATTCCCATTCTATGATCTTTTCACGTTTCTCAAATATCACCACAAAAGTGAGGTTTCCCCCCACCCCATTTCTATTTACACAGATATATAGTACTTAATACAGTAATGATCATATTTCATTCAGCTTATTGTAATTTATGCTTCAGTAGTCTGTCGACCTTTTCAATCACGTTCTTCACATTCATATTTACATTTGTCTCAATATTTAATTCATAACATTTACCACTAGTCAATTTTCTAACAAAAAATGGAGTTTCTCTACTTTATTCCATTCTTCTTCATTCTCATTCTGATTTTTACCTCTTAACAGCATTGTTAAGTTATCCATTTCTTTATATTCCATCACTTTAACTATCCAATCCTCAATCTTCGGAGTCTGGTCATTCTTCCATTCTTTTGCAAAGACGATTCTCGCCACTGTAACCATATACAAAATGATTCTCCAATATTTATTTCTATCATTTAGTCCAATTTTATTCAGCATATTCAATAAGAATAATTCTGGAGTGTAGGGTATCTTTATTTCTAACATTTCTTGCATTATTTCTTGTATTTTCTTCCAAAAAACTTTTGATTTATTGCAAGTCCACCAAATATGATAGTATGTACCATTATCTCTACCACATTTCCAACATTTATTTTCTCTTAATATATATATTTTACTTAATTTAACTGGGTCTAGATGCCATCTATACATTTTTAGATGGTTTTCTTTCAAATTTTGAGCGGTTGTGAAGTTAATCGTATCTCGCAACTTCTTTCCCAATGCTCTAACAATATCTCACTTCCAATGTTTTGTGCCCACACAATCATATTTGGCTTTACTTGCTCAGGTTTCAATTCCCTTTCTAAAAGTATATTATAAAATTTGGAAACCATTTGTTTATTCGATTCAAAAAATATTTTCTCAAGTTCTTCCTCTTTCATCTCTGTTTTTATACCTTCTGTCTTCTTATCCATAAGGAACCTCTCTTTCAATTGTCTATACAAAAACCAATGGCATTAGAATCCGTCCTCCTCCAATAATTCTCTTGACTTTAATTCTTGCTCATGTTTTTCCCCTCCACGATTAAATCCTTGTACCTTATCAATTTTCATCAGGATTTCTCCATCTTGCATAAAACGCTTCGTAGGGGGAAATCCATAAAGGGATTTTCCGATAGAATTTTTTCTTAATCTTTCGCCATACTAGTAATAGAGGTTTCCTTATAATAAAATGATTAAGAAATTCTTTATCAAGCCTTTCTTTTCCATACCAGACGTAGGCATGCCAGCCCATCCGCATCCCGGAACTCTCCAAATTTAACAATTTCTCGTCCTGTAATGTCACCCAATCTTTGACCCACGCTAAAACATTTGCCTGATAATATAATCTCAGAGTCTGGAAGACCGGCACCCCCCCCTTTCTCCTTTTTCTTTGTTAACGTTTTCCATTTATTCTTGGTCTTCTTTTATTCCAAATAAAATGCATTAATTCTTTTTGCCATTCTTTAAATATTGTTCAGATGTTAATATGGCAAATTTTGAAAAAGAAACATTAATTTCGGCAAAATAGTCATTTTAATTGCAGCAATTCTTCCCAGTAGTGAAAGTTGTAAAGACTGCCATTTATTAAAGAAATGTTTAATTTCCTTCTAGATGACTTTATAATTATTTTCGAACAGTTCATTATTCCTTTTAGATATCCATATACCCAAATATTTAACTTTTTTTTCCGATTTGAATCCAGTTACTTGAACTATCTCTTTCTCTTCATCCAATCCTATGTTTTTAGTCAAAATTTTCATCTTTTCTTTATTTACTAAAAGTCCAGCCACTTCTCCAAATTAATTCAACTTTTCTAGTAATCCTTCGATTTCTAATATAACAACCAAGTCATCTGCAAAAGCTTTAATTTTATATTCATACTTCTTTACTTTACAGCCTTTAATCTCATTATTCTTCTTTATTGCCTGTAACAACACTTCCAAAGTGATTATAAAAAGTAAAGGTGATAAAGGGCAACCTTGCCTAGTCCCTTTTTAATTTCAAATTTCTGAGTCTTTTCACCATTAATAATCAATCTTGCTGTTTGACCTTTATAAATTTCCTTAATCCAGCCGAGATAAATATTGCCAAAGTTCATTCTGTCCAGAACTTCCATCATAAAATCCCAGCTTATGTTATCGAACGCCTTCTCTGCATCTATAAAAATAAGCACCAATTTTCTCTATTATTCCTTTCATAGTGTTTTATAATATTTATTATTGTTCTGATGTTATTTCTTAAATGCCTATTTGGCAGAAAACCGTTTGTCTTCTCCAATCCGATCTTGTAGTATTTTCTTAGTTCTTTCCGCCAATATATTCATAAATATTTTGTAATCAATATTAAGCAGAGAAATTGGTCGATAACTTGCAGGCTCTCTTAAATCCTTCCCTTCCTTGGGAATCAGTGCTATATTAGCTTCGCCGCACGAATCTGGTCTTCCATCTACGCCAATTTCATTGTATAGTTTAAACAAAACTGGTATCAACTCCTTCTGCATTGTTTTATAATATATAGCGGTGAATCCATCTGGACCCAGCACTTTCGAAACTTTTAATTTATTAATCGCTTCTTGTATTTCTGTTACCATATTTTTGCATTCAACAATTTCTATTTTCTTCAGTAAGTTCAGGAATATCTTTCTTTTTCAAATACTCGACAATCTTCTTTTGAGTAGCCTTTCCTTTAACATTAAAAAGATCATTGTAGTATTTGTGAAATAGTCGTTTAATAGATTCTGGATCTGTAGTTGTTTTATCACCAATTTTCACCTCAGGGATTATTCTACTTTCTCTTCTTCCCTTAATCTAAATGCTAACCATTTCCCGGTTTATTTGCTTGTTCAAAGAATCGCTGCTTTTGTCTTTTCAATTTCTTACTTAAGTCCAATTGATGCTCTGAATTTAACTGTTCCCTCATTATTTTTAATTCCGCAAGAATCTTTACATTTGATGGGTCCCCTCTCAATTTTTCTTCTTTTTCTTTTATTTTTTCTTTAATTTCCTGGAGCCTCTTTTCTCTACTTTTCTTAATTCTGAGCCCCATTGAATGAAATAATCCCTCATAACCGCTTTGCTGGCATCCCATAACGTCTTCGTTTTCATATTTTCTGTTGCATTTTCTATAAAGTAATTCTTAATAGCTTCTTTCATCTTCTCCAGGTATTTATCATTTTGTAGTATGAAATCATTTAGTTTCCAATTAGCACTTTTCTTACCTTCCAAGATCTCTGTTTGAATGGGGTTATGGTCTGAAATAATCTTAGGTAAAATTTCCATCTCCTTCACCTTAGTAAGTAAGCCTTTAGACATCAAAAACATTTCAATCCAGACATTGATCTGTGAACATCAGAGTAAAAGGTAAAACCCTTAAACTTTCCCTTTTAAATTTCCAAACATCTTGTAGAGACATTACTTCCAAAAGTTTAAAAAAGGATTTAGGAAGTTTTCCCTGTTGTTTTTTACATATTTTAGTTCCAGACCTATCTTCCCGTGGGTCCAAGACCCCATTCCAATCCCCATTAACAAAAAATTCCCTTGACTCGAATCATTAGAGTAGTTTATCATCTCCTGCAACAATTTCTATAAATTACTTTACCTTCTAATGGAGAGTATACTCCAATCAATAGAATCTTCAAGCTTGGTAACTGAACTTCAACACCTACATAGTGGCCTTGCTCGTCACAAAATTTTAATTCAGAAGAAAATGTCCTATTTATATACAAGACCATTCCCTTTTTCTTGTTTTTAGCCGCTGAAATGTAGCTTTTCCTAATTTGGGGTTCATTAAGTACTTTGAATCCTTTTCTTTAATTCTTGTTTCCTGCAAGCAGATAATATCTGCTTTCTCTTCTCAACAACATGGAAGACTTTTCGTCTTTTATAATCTGAATTAAGTCCTTTAACATTCCAGGATAATATTTTAATCCCCATTTTTCTCGTTAATTATTTCCTCAAAAATTATATTTCTTCTTCTTCTATATATGTATCTTCAATTTCCAAATCTTGCCCTCCGTCTTCTTCCTGTTCCTCCACATCATTATCAGATACCTCGCTATTTAGCTCCTTCTCTTGATCCTCTTCCTCTTGTATTCCTTCCTTCTTTCTTATTCGACCTTCCTGTTGTTCCTTTCCATCTTCTATTTTCCCCAAACTCTCTCCTTTCCTTTCTCTTCTGTTATTTTCTCCATTACCTCGATCCATACCTTCCAACTCTTTTTTCAATCTTTCATAAGTTTCCTTTGCTCTTAATATACTTGTAATCTTATACCTTCTTTGTTTATATAAATATGACAGTCCTTCAATCCGTTCCCACTTGTATGTTATTTTATATTTCTGGAGCAGTTGTGTTAAAAACTTGTATTCTTGTCTCCTTTTTAATATTTTTAATATTTCGTATGGAATGTCTTTAAACACTTTTATTACCTTGTCTCCCAACATTAGTTGTTTTTCATAGCTTCTCTGAATTAACCGGTCTCGTATTCTTGATCTGGTGAAACAAATCACCACATTCCCTCGGCCATCATTTTTCCCTTGCTAATCTCGAACTTACTCTAAAAATCTTGTCCACTTCCTGCTCCATCTTGTCTATCTCTATCTCCACAAATGTCGCCAAAATTGGAATTAATTTTTCATATAAATTTTCACTCGCCACTTCTGGAAACCCTCTTAACTTGACACATCTATCACGATGTGCTATTGTCCTTCCCCTACGTGCACCATATCCTTGAACAGGAGGAGACGAAATGACCACCTGCTCACCAAGGTCCTTAAGCTTCATCTCCATAAGCTCATAGTCCTTTGTGATGTGGTAAAAGCTGTTCCTCGCAGTATCATTGGAACCAAAAGGAGGGGCTTATGGTCAGTGGGTTTGACCAGCCTGGTTAGCTTCTCCGTTACATGGTTGATCCTGGCCCCAGGCAGACAGCAGACCTCTCGATTGAGCTTGTCCGGTTTGCAAATTGCCGTTTCGGTTCCTCTGAGCAAGAGTCCCCAACAAGCAGAACTCGCCTCCTCTGAGGCTTGTCCTGGTCTCCTCGACGAGCATGTTCCACTAGGACTGCCTGGGCATTCTATTGAGGCTGGGAGCATTGACCTAGTTCCTGTTGCCGAAGTTGGATTTCTTCTTGTTGACATTCTGTTCCCCTCCGCATGGCGCTCCTCATTGTTCGTAAGGCCAAGAACTTTGAAGCGATTGTGCAGGTGAAGAGTCTCTGTGGCCTTCCTGGTCCTTCTATTCCTCTGTGTGACATTTGTCCAAGCCTCCGTTTCCTGGCACAGTGTGCTAACTTGCTGATCTGGCAGCTCCTCCGTGCATTCGGTCTTCCAGTAGGTCCTCTCTGCCGTATCCAAAAACTCCTCCCCTTCCCTAATAAGATGAAGATCAGAAACTGTGCCTCCAGCTGGCGAACCTTCTCCTCCAAGATGGTGACCAGTTTGCACTTGGTGCAGGTCTACCCAAGAACATCTTGTGGCAAGAAAGGAACATCCCACAAGTGTTACAGGTGACTGCGGTAGCTCCCTCACCTTCCATTCTTGAAACTGATATAGGATGTCTTCACAGACCCTCTGCTCTGCTCCCTCTGCTCTCTCCTCTGGGAAATCTTCTACCTCTTTATCTTGATTTAAATTAAAATACTCTCTAAGTGTCTCCTTACATCTTTTAACTATATCTTCTTTAAACAATAAAGCCTCGTTCAGTCTCCATTTGTAATTTTGGACTCTTCTTTTAAAGGTTAACCTCACCGGGTTATGATCTGATATTGTTTTAGGTAATATTTCCATCTTTCCCAAATTATTCACAATATTGTTAGAAACCCAAATCATATCAATTCTTGATGATGAATTATATTAGAATAAAAAGCAAATTCTCTTTTATTCCCTTCTTTTAATCTCCACTAACTGCAGTTCTTCAATTAATTAAAAAAAAAAAGCCTTTTGTTAACTTTCCTTGATTCTTTTTAATTGTTTTAGTCAAAAATCTATCAAGTTGTGGATCTGTCACCTCATTAAAATTCCCCAAGTACAAGCTTTCATAATTTATTCCCACTAATTTGTCTCTTAATTCTTTAGAATGTATTTATTCCGTTACAGGTGCATAAATGCCTACCACAAGCACTTTACGGTTATTTATCATAACGGCCACCCCAACATATCTTCCTTTTTTTGTCAGTAAACATCAAGTTAGGCTCCAAATGTGGTTTAATGTACAAAACTACTCCATTTCTCTTTGTCTGACCCAATGATACAAATTCATTCCCTAATTTTTTCTGTACCAACAGTTAGCATATTTATTTTTAACTCTAATCTCTTGCAGACATATTAGATCCAATTTTAATTTTTGTAATTAAAGGGTTATTAATCTGCATTTTTAATGAGTTCAGATTTTTAACATTCCATGTGAGACAATCCATTTCAATACCAATAATTCCAATTATATAATTGAACAATTACACAATTACAACATTTCTAATTTCCTAATCTTTCTCGATCCTTTATATTTCCCTCTCCCCAACTTTCTCTTTTCCCTTCTCTGTTCTATCCCTCTTCTCCCACTCCCTCTGATTTCTATCCTAACTCCTCCTTTTTCTTTTCTTTCTTTATTCACCCCACCTCCTTACTCCTTGTCCAGGTCAAGCAGACTCACTTCTCCTTTGTACTTCTTCTTTTTACTCCTCTTCTGCTGGTCCTTCTTCTGTTTCTCTTCTTCTCTTCAGTTTGTATCTTCTTTGTGGGAATATGTATTACTTAAGTCTATGATGGCTTCTTCTTGATTCCTGGGTGTCTTTCCAAACTCCTTCTTATTCCTTTTCAAAAAGTCTGCAGCTTTTTCAATAGTATTTATTTTGAACCTCTCCTTTTTGAAGGTAAAATTAACCCCTTTAAGTCTGTCCCAGCTTGTCTCTTCAGCACATCTACCAAAAAGTAGTAGTGTTTTCTTTTTTTCAATAATCACGCTGGGATTTCTTTCAATATTATTATTGATTTCCCTTCAATTTTTATTCCTTTATTATAATGCACTTCCAGTATATGGTCTCTCATAGTCTTTCTAACACACTGTGCTGTTAAGTCCCTTGGGAGGTTCTTCTTCTCAGCCACCATTGAGTCAACTCTGTACACCCAGTCCAGTTCTATCTCCAGAAAGTCTTTACCGCACTCAAGATTTTTTGCAAATTCCTGTATTATCTTCTTCCTTATACTCTCATTTGGGTATTCCATTACTCCTCTGAATCTCAATTATGATTCTTTTTCTCTTTTTTCCCCTAATGCCAATTGGTCTAATTGCTTTTCCATTTCTTGGTTCAAATCCTGTTTTTTTTTTCAAGTTTTGAATCTCTTCCTTGTTTTCTTTCACATCCTACTTCATTTGCAACAGGAGTCCTTGCATGTTGTTAAATTTTGTATTCATATCCTCCAATATTTATCCTGTTTCCTTTCTGAAATCCCTCATCTCTTCCATAAATACTTTCATGTAATAAGGTACACCCTCCTCAATCGAGCCTCTTCTACCTTTTGTTTGTGCTTGCTGAGGTACGTAAGTGCTATATCTTGCCTTGCCTCCTGCCATTCTCTTCTCTCTTTCCTTCTTCTTAACTTCCCTTTCAACTTCTCCTCCTCAATCTTCTCCTTTCTTCTTATCAGACACTCGGTCTTAACCAATGTACTCTCACCTTCTACAATGTTCTCCAGCCTTCTTCTTCAATGTACCCCAACTTTCTTCAACATACTTCCAACCTTCTTCAACGTGCTTGCTCTTTCTCATTACTACTTCCTTTACATCCAACTATCCTCTTCTCCCTCCTGTTCTTTTTTCCCTTGATCCTTCTTCTTTCTTTTTTCTATCCTTCTTCCTTCCCTTCTTCCCTTCTTCCTCCCTCTCTCCCACTCTTCTCACTCTTATTCTTTCCTTTCCCTCTTCCTTCAAAAAATACCAAACCTCTTCCTCAATCCACCAAGGGATAAAGATAATCTTTCCAAAAAAAAAAAAAAAAAGAGGAAGGGAGAGAAAAGACAGATTAGTTCTTGGGGGGGGATTCTGTCCACAATTTTTAGTCCAAAAAAAAAAAAGAGGGAAAAAAGTAAAAAAAACGGGGGGGGGGAGAAGAAATAAAAAATCCAGGGAGAAGCAAAAGGAGAAAAAAATGGGGTGACAAACAAATCAACTTCAACAATAAAAAAAAAATCAAAATGAAAAAAAATGAAGAAAAATCCAAAAATCCAAAATTCAAAAATTCCCCAAAAAAGAGGGAAAATATATAATATATTACTAACATGTGTGGTCTTCAGTATAGTTAGGAAGATAGCACTGTTTAGATCACTAGCCTTTTCAAGGTCAGAGCGCAGCCAGTATTACAGTACAGCAGCTACTTCAACACTATGTTGGCACCTCTTAGAAAAACAAGTCTGGTGGGGGGAGCATATAATTTCACACTTCAAACACCAGTCTATCCACTCCACCTGGCTTTCAATAAACTGTATAAAAGACGAATCAAATGTCAAAATAACATCTAATACTCAGTTTATCTTCTGAGGTAACCACCTCATCATAACTTTCATCTCAGTGATACGTAAAGGCTTATAATATGATAAAAAACACATAAACACACCAAAAAAAGGGGGGAAGATAAATGCAAAAAGAAAACAGACAGCTTCTTATTCGTCCCTTTGATCATGCAAGGAATTTAGTCATTATGTAACTGCGGGACTTAAATATCTTCGGGTGGGAAAAAGAAGCCCCGAGAGCCCAAAAGCCTTGGGGGGAAAACAAGAATAAACCAAAACACTGGAGAACTCCTTTAATTAGAGGTGGTTTTCCAATAGACAATGAAGCCGCCTTGATTTTTAATTCTACTCACTTACTCTCACTAATCTCAGTGATGTGGGAAGGGAAGATTCCTTGCCCACTCAGCAATGTGGCAGCTCTGCTTCCCAAGGCTGCAGCCACATGGGTGCCACTCTGATCCCAGTGGCAATCAGCTGGGGCTACAGAGCAGCTAAGCCAGGGATGTTCGGGTGCTCCTAGATCCTGGGCACCCACCTGCAGGTCCTAGATTGCTAAAGACCTATGGATTGCTGCCACTTCAAGGCTTGAGATCGGGGTGCGATCTCTCAATCGTCTTTGCCCGATCAATGCCAAACCAGAAGTCCACCCAGTGGGTTTCCATAGCCAAGCAGGGATTCAAATCCTGGTCTCCAGAGTCATAGTTTGGGTGTGGGCACATGGCTACCACCATGTCCCTTTCATTAGGGACATGGCTGGAGTATGTGTGTGTGTGTGCGTGTGCCAAAACTGCTCCCTTGTTGCTCAGCACCCACACCCCCTGCTTCCAAGTCCCTGATGAAAGGGAGATAGCAGTGTTTACCCCAAAATGTTGGTGACTCAGGAGTCCACCCACGATGCCAGTACCTCCATGTGAACGAGGGGAACTATGTAGTTCAAAATTAGGAGGCCTGCAAGTGGGGGGTAACTTACAAGATCTTTCCATCAGTGCTTATGGGGTCATGCAAAAAAAAAAAAAAACAGCCAGAGAATCCAAAATGTAAACTAAAAATATGTTTTGTTGGAAAATTAATACATATATACACAAGAGATCCAAGCAGTCACACACACACACACACACACACACACACACACACACACACAAGGTCCAATCAAAGGTAAAGGGAGGAAAGTTATGGACAGAGGAATTTTTGGGCTTGAGTGATAATTATCAGTCTAGACTAGAGAGAAGCAAGGAAAAGAGGCAATGTGGTTTAGGTAGGCATCTAAGGACAGCCCTCATTCAGGAATCTAGATGATAGTGTGGCATTCAGCAAAGCAAGAAACTGCACTGAACCACTCAAAACTGAGAGTTTTTATACCCAAAAACTACCCTGCAGGTATTGGTGTGAATCGCTTTCCCAACCAAGTGGACAATGGGAGTTGCAACACAAACAATGAGGTCCAGATAGTCTTATTGATCTCAGTGCTTAAATGACAAAAAGTGGGTAATGGCTGTAGCAATAACTCTGTATCGTGGAGAGGTTGGGAAGACCAGGCAGGGAAGCATCCAAGTATGAGGAATCAGGGTTAGAATAATCACAGTTTGGTGGGAACTTGCTATTTCTGTACAGAGATGTCCAGCCTTAGCATAAGCCAGTGGTTCTCAACCTGTGGGTCCCCAGATGGTCTTGGACTTCAGCTCCCAGAAGCCCCAGCCACTATAGTCAATGCTCAGGGCTTCTGGGAGCTGAAGTCCACGAACATCTGGGGACCCACAGGTTGAGAACCACTGGCATAAGCCTATTGTCTCCAGAGTTGCACCTGACAATGATTTTGGTTGCACCTACAAGTGGGTTATCGGCTGACCTGCCTTGCAATCTCACATTTACTGTCAGTAAATTTCTTCTTTCCAGCTTGACCTTCCAGTCACCTCAGGTTCCATTTTATATCAATGCCAATTAATGTAGTTCCCAGTCAAATAATATTTGCCATATTTGGGGTGTGTGCAGGGCCATAACACTGGCAGGCAAGTGCATGCGCTCAAAGTGCTCCTTCGTCTGCAAACAAGGGAACAATAGCAGCACCTGCACCCGCCCCCACTGCCACTTCCTTGTTCCTGATGAGGCAGCAGGGCTTTGTGGACCTCCTGTGAGGACTTTGTGGACCCCCAGGGGTCCCCAGGCTCCAGGTTAAGAACCACTAGAATAAACTATTGGAACATTTACAAAATAAATAAATGTTTATGAAGAACAATGTCCATTGTTTTTTGTAGTGTTTAATCCCTGGCAAATGTGGACAAGATTAGAGACTTAGGCCATTTCCACACTAGAGTGTTATAGCGCTATGATTCCACTTTCAGCCTCCTATGGGATCCTGGGGTTTGCATTTTAGGAAGGAGCCAGGCAGCCCCTCCCTAAACTGCAAACCCCAGGATTCCATAGGAGGCTGAAAGTGGAATCATAGCGCTATAATACTCTAGTGCAGAAATTGCCTTAGCACTCTAAGGTATGTCTCTCTTACTGTCTTGGTGGATTTTAGTAGGAATGGGGTGAAAGATTGATTTTAGTAGTTTGGCATAAACATGTAGGTGATTTGTTTACCATGCTCTAGATTACAGCTTTGTCCTCATGAGCAGAAGATGAGCAAACTGAAACTCAGCAACACTGAATTAACTTCCTTTGGCTACCCAATTTCTTTTCTACAGTGTGTTTCACCTGCTCTTCCTCAATTCTCTGTCTAGGAGAGCTTATTCAGCAGTAGGGATTGTTCTGAGTTCATCATCTTTTCTGGATGAATTCATTAGGTTCACTCAACTGCAAATTAAATAAAATGCTAATTTTCTACATTTTAACTCTGGGTGAAAAACACTGCACACGCAGACACACACCCTGCATACACACACCCTGCATGCACAGAATGAACCTGCTGATTCTAAGGAAAAGGTTAGTTTCCAAAAGCATGCAATTGTTGTGCCCACAGAAATTATTACTTGGGGAAGCACTCCTGGAAAACTTATTAAAATTAATTACCAACCAAAAGTCTGGTTATTAAATTCCCTGCCTGCACTGTTGGATCGTTCCCATCTGAGCTGTTCTTCTGTGAGGAAACAAAAATCTAGCAAGGTTTCCAATTATCTTAATCTTGGCTTTTCTGAAACAGGCCTAAAAATAATTGGAATTTCAGAGAACTTGCAGAGAGGATGTGCCATTGGACTAAAAAAAAAAAGGCTTCAGTCTTTAAATCTTTATTGAAACTCTAGAAATTTCATGAGGTTCAACTAAGACAAGATGATCAAAGGCATGGTGATAAATGTTCAAGTATACACCTTCACCAGGACAGTCCTTGTATCAATACCACCAACAGAGAGCCCAAACATTCAGGCAGCCATGTTGATCTAAAACAATTTCTAACTTTTTTTTATCTCCACCAGAGCAGAGTTTTTATTTTTTATTTTTGGTAAAGTTAAGGGATTTTTCTCACTCAAGTCTCATACTCTCCAACATTCTACAGATGAAAAGAAGGACATATGTGGCTAAGCAGCACCACAGTGTGGTCAAGATGAAAAAAGTTATTAATGAGGAAGAACATGATTCTAAGGTTGCATCAATAGTATAGTGTCAAGATCAAGGGAAGTAATACCACCATTCTATTCTGCTTTGGTTAGAACTCAGACAGTGGAATATGCTGCCTTGGAGTGTGGTGGAGTTAAACTTTTTGGAGGTTTTTAAAGAGGCTGGATGTCCATTTGCTGGGGGTGCTCTGAGTGTGTGTTCCTGCATGGCAGGGGGCTGGACTCGATGGCTGTTGTGGTCTCTTCCAACTCTGAAAACTAGAAAAGACCACAGCATTTGCTTTTGCCTAAATCTAGAGGAAAGGGTAGGTTTCTGCCGCTCCTCTCCTGCTGCCAAGTTAATTGACTGCAAACTATTTTTGTGCTTTGAACAAAGTTTGCAGCAAATTATATAAGCTAAGGACAAAGGGTAGAATTGGCAGGAGGATAGAGAAACTGGAACATTTTAAAAGCAGCTGAAAAAGTGGAGGAGATAGTACTGTCCCTACCAAATTGAGACAATAGGAGGATTTGGTAGTATGAAAAGGTCTTGAGTGGGACCATGAGTGGGACTACAGTTAGAGTTTAACCATTTGTTGATGCTATAAACCCTCTCCTCCCTCTGGCTGTGGCAAGTAGACCTTGGAGGAACTGCCCAAAACACTGGTAAAAGAATAACATGAGTGGCAGCAGCTGCTTTGAATGGCTCTCCCATCACTCTCCCATCACTTAGCCAGCATAGCCAAATTTGAATTGTCATGGGAATTGCAGTCCAACACTATCTGGGGAAATCACATTATCCCTATCTCTCTGTTTAAAGTTGTTGTTTAACGAAATTGTTTAAAGATGTAAGTACTGCCTGTGAGAGGAAAGTCCTGCCCTTAATCCTGTTAGTTTCTAAGCAGGGTAGTATCATTTTTGGGCAAGAGAGAACAAGAGCACTCCACAGATGCCAGAGGCACTTTTTAAAAATGACTTTACACCAGAATTATGGCTCAAACAAAACACAGAAGACCTCCCTAGAGAGACTAAGGCATCTTTCATTGCACCTGCTACACATTTAGATCCACCAAGGATATGGCATGTCAGCTCACTCCTTTTCCATAGGTGCAAGATGCTGGTACTTTTATATGGGATTTAAAAATTATTCTACAGCAAACTAGACTATGTGCCCAACGCATAATGTGAACAGGTTGCTTACCTGTAACTGTGGTTCTTCGAGTGGTCATCTGTGCCCTCATACATTAGGAGCTTTCACGCGTGCGTGGTAGCGTTTGGAAGATTCTAGAGCTTAGTAGCTTGGCGGGAACCCCTCCCCCATGCCCGTACCGAGCATGCTCAGCCCACTGAGCAAGGGTCGCTCCTCAGTTCTGTAGTCCACCAAAAAGGGACCTGAGAAAGAGGGGACAGTTGGGCGGGCATGTATGAGGGCACAGATGACCACTTGAAGAACCACAGTTACAGGTAAGCAACCTGTTCTTCTTCTTCGTGGTCTCTGTGCCTCATACATTAGGAGACTGTGTAGCTTACCGGTAGGATGGTGGGTCAGGTCCTAGAGAACGGAAGCCTGCCATAGCACACAAAAACGTGCGGGTCGTGTCAGAAAGAGGCAGTCCTGTCCTTGTAGAAGGTCAAGGCCCGACGAACATCCAAGGAGTGAAGGGATCACTCCAAAGGTGTAGTCAGGTCCGGGTAGAAGGTCGGCAAGATGATGTCTTGGCTGAGGTGGAAGTTAGACACCACCTTCGGTAAGAAGGAGATGTCAGGCCGAAGGACCACCTTGTCTCTATGGAAGATGAGGTATGGCTCATCAGATTGCAGGGCTGTCAGCTCTCCCACCCTCCTAGCAGAGGTGACAGCCACCAAGAAGGCAGTTTTCATAGCGAGCAGCCTGTCATATGCAGTCGCCATGGGTTCGAAGGATGGTCTCGTTAACTGCGATAGCACCAACGATAACCACGGTGGTAGCAGTGGTGATACCAGTGGATAAAGGTGGTGCAGGCCCTTCATAAACTGCATCACAGTAGCATCATGGAAGAGAGCTGCCGATGGAGATCATGGAGGTTGATATGCCACGATAGCGGCAAGGTAGACCTTCAGAGAAGGGAAGGCTAGGCCCTGCTCTCTGAGATGTAGAAGAAAGTGGAGCATGGTGGGCAGGTTGACAGGTGATACCGGTTCCTGTTGTGCTTCGGCGAAGGCACCGAAGCGCCGCCACTTGTAGTGGTAATTGTGGCGCGTCGACTCCTTCCTGGCTGCGGTCAGGACGTTGCCGATGACGGGATCATCTAGGGCGATATCCTCCAGGCATGGAGGGCCAGGAGTGGCAGGTCTGGGTGGAGGATGAGCCCGTTGGAGTGCGACAGGAGGTCCGGTTTCATGGGAAATCGGAGGATCCGACCGCGAGAAGCCTCGAACAGGGGGCCGAACCAGTATTGCCTCGGCCAGTACAGGGCTACGAGGATGCCAGCTTGGTCCACGAGGATCTTCGATATCACTCGGCCCGGGATGGGGAACAGAGGGAACGCGTAGAGGAATCCCTCACTTCACCGAAACTGGAAGGCATCGCCGATGCAATGGCGATCCCGGCTGGCCCTTGAACAGTACCTTCGCATTCTGACTGGTAGCGAAAAGGTCAATCGTCGGCTTGCACCACCCATCCCGAATCCTCTGGAACACCTCAGTCGAGAGGGCCCACTTGTGATGGGTAGTGGTGCCCCTGCTGAGGGCGTCCGCTGTGGTGTTCTCCTGCCCGGCCATGTGAACCACCACTGGATGGATTCAGAGCAAGATGCACCAGTCCCAGAGGTCGAGGGCGATGTTGAGGAGGGTGGTCGGGTGAGTCCCTCCCTGCCTGTTGACGTAACAGACCGCTGTTGTGTTGTCTGTCAGGATCAACACCGTGCGGCCGGTAACGATGTGGCGAAACACCCTCAGAGCCTTCCAGATGGCGAGCAGCTAGAGGGCATTGATGTAGAGGGCAGCCTCGTTGTCGATCCACCAGCCCCGGACTCTGAGGTTGCCACAATGAGCCCCCCATCTGTAGAGGGAGGCTTCCGTGGTCACAGTGATGTGTGGATTCGGCTCCTGAGAGGGCATGCCGGAGAGTAGGTTGTGGTAGGACTGCCACCATGTCAAGGAGTGTCGGACCTGCGGGGGCAGTCAAAGGAGACGTCTCTGGTCGTCTCGAAGTGGGTCAAAGACTCGGATGAACCAGTGTTGGAGAGGCCGCGCATGGAGCCTGGACAGGTAGGTCACGGCGGTGGTCGAGGCCATGCACCCGAGGAGCTGTTGAAGTCTCCTCGCTGATACCGTTGGGGTGGTGAAGACGTTGGACGCGGCTCGACGAAGCGTCTGTGCACAGTCGATCGGCAAGTAGGCCTTGGCCGATATGGAGTCCAGGGTCGCCCCGATGAAGTCGAGAACCCTCGCAGGCTCGAGATGGGACTTCTTCAGATTGACCCGGAGACCGAGTCAGGTCAGCAGAGTAAGTGTCCTGTGAATGTCCTTGAAGAATTTGCGACTGCAAGACGCCACCAACAGCCAATCGTCCAGATAGGGATAGATGGATACGCCTTTTGTCCGCAGGAACGACACAATGGGGGCCATGCACTTCGTGAAGACCCGTGGCGTAGTCGAGAGGCCGAATGATAGTACCCGGTACTGGTGACAGGTACCATCGACCGCGAACCGGAGATACCGTCTGTGCTGCGTACGAATGGAGATGTGAAGATAGGCATCCCAAAGATCAATGGATGTGAACCAGTCCGGCGAAGGAAAGGCAGGATCGACAACAGCATGATCATCTTGAACCTCTTGGGGCAGATGTATTCGTTCATTCCTCTGAGGTCCAGAATGGGTTGCAGGGACCTGTCCGACTTTGGTACGGTGAAGTACTGGGAGAAGAAGCCGGTAGTAGAGGCCGAGGGCGGGAGTTGTTCGATCGCTCCCTTTTGCAGGAGGGACTGGATCCCTCCCAGCAGGGCCGGGCTGGCCAGGGTGGAATAATAGACACCTCGCGGAGGAATACTTCCAAACTCTATGGCGTAGCCAAGGCAGACGATGGAAAAGACTCAAGAGTCCGTAGTGACGTGACACCACTCTGCGAGGTGACTGGCCAGGCTCGGCTGATCTTCTAGGGCTGCTGGCAGGCTGAAGGATGGTACCAGTGGCAACCTGCGAAACAGGTCAAAACTGAGACTTCGTCCTGGAGGAGGACTTCTTCAAGGACGAAGATGGGTGCCTTCGAAGGGGTCTCCGGGCCGAGGATGAGGCCGACGGATGAGACGTGCCTGATCGCGGCGAACGAGGATGGAAGGTGGAGGATGAAGATCTGCGCCAGGACGGCCGGGAACCGAAGCTACGCCGAGGCTGTTGGGGCTGATGGATGCCCATCTTCTTGGCCGTCAGACGTGCCTTGACTAGATGGTCCATAGCGTCATCGGTTGTAGCGTGGAACAACCCCTGGCCGTCGAAGGGGAGATCCTCTATTCTCCTCCTGCTGTCCTCCTGGAGGCTCGATGATCAGAGTCAGGCATACCGGCGTAACGCCACCGACCCCACAAGGACCCCGGCGGCAACCTCCACAGCGTGCCTTGCAGAGATGATCTGCTGGTTTGTGAGGGCAACCTCCTCATTAAAGAATTGGAGGGCAGTTGCTCGATGCTCCTCCAGCAGATTGGAGAGCACGGGTCCAAACTTGTCGAGGAGGTTCCTTGCGTATGCCGCCATGCACACCTGCATGTTAGACACTCTGGCGATGAGAGAGGTAGCGGTGTAGAACCTCCTGCCGAAAGTGTCTAACCGACATCCCTCACGGTCGGGTGGTGTAGTGTGAGCCTGATTCGTGCCCTTGGTTTGGGCTGACTCCATGACAATAGAATTCGGCACCAGGTGTGAAAACAGAAAGTCGACTTTCTCCTTCTGGGTGTGATAGAGATGTTCCAGCTGATGCGGGATCGGCTGGGCGGATGCCAGCTTGGCCCAAGGTTGCTTCAGGGCTTCAGACAGAGCTGGCAAGAAAGGCAGCGGTGCGGTGGATGGCGGGAAGGTGTCGACGTATTGATACACCGGGTCCTGCACAGCCGGGGTTGGGTCAGCAACCTTGAGCCCTAACGCCATCGCCATACAAAGGAGGATGGCCGAGAACTGTTTAACGTCCTCAGGTGCAGATTCTGGTCCTGGTTCCCCGAATGCCAAGGGGGGATTCGTGGGATGTTGCTGTCGAATCCCCAGAATCCGAGCCCGTCTCGTAGGACCAAGATGATGGAGATACGGCCCTCTCGACGGACTTCTCCCTGGATGGTAACTGCAGGGTGACCACCAGCGCTGCTGGTTGCTGCGACGGTATCGTTGCGGGTACCGGCGCCTCAGGCAGTGTCGTCGTAGCGGCCATTGTGGACGGTACTGGCGTAGGCCTCGGGCACTGTATCGGCTTGCAAGACGGTGGTGGTCGCAATGGTGGTCCTTGCCGGGGCAGGGTCGGAGGTCGGGTATGTGGCGGTGGAAGTCACCCTTGGGGGCAGAGACACAGCCCTGTAGCTCGGAGTGCGTTCCCTCGATCTCCTGTGCCATGGAGACCGGGATGCCAACCGACTTGGAGACCACCTGTGCCCGGAGTGGTACTGCTCCCGAGACAGTGACCAGGACCAACGATAGGGAGACCAGTACCTGACGTCTGCATGGTACCTGTTCTGATAGGATGGTGAGTAGGGCAGGTACGAGAGTTGGTATTCTCTCCAGGCGTATTCCCTCCCATACCTCATTGCATGAGAAGCGGAGGTATAGGGCGAGTCAGTAGAGGGGCAAGATGTGGCCCTCTCCACGAAGGTCTCCCTCGGGACATATGTCTCGCAGCGGAAAGGGGACAGATGCCTCACCCATCGTTCTGGGGAGTGTGATCTGCTCCTGCCTGAGGCATGCTGCAGGGCACGGAGTTCCTCCGGGCGGTCCACCCTCTCAGGGTGACCGCAGCTGATAACATGGGTGGCTCCGAAGGCAAGTCCGTAGCCACGGGCTGTTCCTCATCAGACACCTCGAGGACCTCTTGTGGGTCTGACTCCTCAACTGGGTCCCCAGTGAGTTGAGTCGGTGGAGGTGTTAAGGGGTGAGTCAACTTAGCAGGTGAGCGCCGCTTCTCCTCCTTCTTCTTTTTCTTCTCTTTTTCCCTCTCCAGCGATGCCTCCTGAGTGGCAGGACGCTTCCACTGGGTGGCGGTCAGCGTCTTAGCTGGTTTGGCTGCCTGTGAGCCCGCAGGAGCCTCTCGGGACGTCGACACCGCTGATGGTATCTTTGGAATTCTCGGTAACGATGATACAGGTGTGCGGGAGGATGGTACCGAGTCCGAAGTCATCGATGGGGACGGTGCAGCAGCTACCGAAACCTCGGTGGTTAGGCGCCCAGAAGATGCAGACATGGTCGGGACTTGAGGCTGGTCCCGCTCTCTAAGGGACTCGTCCCAGCAATACGACTTAAGTCTCGAAGTGCAGTTCCGCAGCGTCTGTGTGGTAAATTCCCGGCAGATGGGGCAGGCCTTGGTGTTATGGGTTTCCCCCAAGCAGAAAAGGCAGTCCCGATGTCTATCACTTAGGGCGACTTTGCGGCCACAAGTCAAGCACTTCTTAAAGAGGGCCGACA